>JAJQOW010002176.1:0-22693 GCA_037975125.1 Latrodectus hesperus | reverse complement strand
CAAATTACTATATATATATATATATATATATATATATATATATATATATATATATATATATATACAGGGTGATTATAAAAAAACTTTGCCAACATCTGCACTTCTAGCGTCCATTCTATTTAACCGATCAAGATGATACTTCAAATATAGTTCTTTTGAGATATGCGCTCGAGATTCTGTGAATGGCAACACAGTGGCCCTCGCGGTTACAGTTATAGTGACAGAAACTCGAAATTTTCGAATGGCAACGCCTACTTTTTACCATCGCAAAATGTTCAGCACATGCGAAAACCCTAAATAGCGTTGAAACGGTACCGATATGTCCGAAAACCGACGTGTTATACACATACAAACAGTTCTTCAAGGCGCACGGAGGAATAATGCATACGACAGAGACAAGACACTGCTCAATGATGAGAACACATAGAGAAAAAAATCTTTATTAATTTCAAACATTTTCCACATGAGTGCCATCACAGGCAATTACGCATTGCATGCGGGAGACGGTGGACAATGTCGCTGCACGCAACATGGCACGAGGGATGTTTCCAATCTCACGCCGTATAGAATCCTTTAAGTCCGACAATGTTTGAGGATTGCACAGATAAACTCTGGATTTGAGATAGCCCCAAAACCAGAAATCCATAGGCTTCAGATCTGGGGATCGCGCAGGCCACGGAAAAGGATAATAGCGTGAGATGATGCGATCACCAAAATGCTGATCCAGGAGCCTTTTAACTGACCTCGCTATATGTGGAGGTGCGCCATCTTGCATCCAAACAATGTCATTGAGTGCATTCAGCCGACGCTTTTTTTTATTCCATGTAAATTAAATTTTTTTAATGTAGATTATTTTTATTGTTATACATTGATGTGTTATAATTAAAATATTTGACCAGAGGATTTGAGAGTGAAGACTCACTGACATTTATTGATATATGTATATAATAATTTTTGCATGGAATTTCTGACGTCAAACGATTACGTCACTCTTTTGAACTGATTTATGGTATCAATATGAACTTATTGTATCATATGAAATGGACAAAAACAGAAAGTTGAATCCTGAATATTGTACTTTAAATCATTATAATCATATTATAAAAACAAGTATTGTAAATATTGACTGTGTGAAGTTGCATAAACTGTTATTAATTTCTTTTATATGATTAGCTTATGATATGTATAGACAATTGATTATACCATTTCAGATTTTCTTTATAAATTAAAAGAAAAAGTCAACTATCAAATCTGTTACCAAAGTAATTGTCAATTTTTGTAGATTTTGTTATAGGTCAGTATGGTTTCGGGATTGGTGCACAAGTCCTGTATTCCTGAAAGACTTAGAATAAATTTAAAAAAATCTGTTGGCTAGGAAAAATAAGTACTGCTGGTGGTACGATATATTTTTTTTCTTGTTCTATTATTTAAAGCTTTTAGTTAAACTAACAACATATTTTATAATGTCAACAGATAATACATTTATGAAATTCATGCCATATGTCATGAGGCATATGTACAGATGAGAGATTTATATGAAGTTAACAAGTATGTTTATTTAGATAACCACAGGGTTCATTTTCACTTTTTTTTTGTTATGTTTCTTTGATGTTTTGTTTTATAGAAGTAAAAAAAATATATGAATATATTTTTTTTCTGTAAGTGGGGAGGATTATGTCGTAGTGTAATACAACATAACCAAACCCTGAGAAAATGTGTGTGTGTATTTTTATTACACTTTAAATTTAAGAGTTTCCTCTTTTCCTTTCAACCTAAGCGGGAATAATATAAAGGAAAGGATGTAATAAAAATTGGCACAATGAAACAAGTGCAATAAAAGAATAAATTTTCCCTTTCGGAAGGGATGAGTGATCTGGAGGAAATTGCAGGCAAAGTATATGGTTTTATGATATGTATTATTTGTAAATCTGACCATTTGGGAATGAGGGGGAGAGATTTCTGACCTATCCCATAGAAGTATAGGAGGAACTACAGAACTTTGGAAAACCAATGGTGTGAAGAGGAGGAGCTAAGCCGAAAATTATGAAGAGTTAAAAACTGCATCAAAACACAGAGAAGACACACAGATGTCCCAGAGAGGCCCGACATAGAAAAGAAGTATACAATTGAGGACTGGGTCCTCATTGAGCATAAGAAGATGCTAAAACGATTTCAGTAGTATACAAAATATAAACCCACAGTCCAGAAGGAACCCTGCCTCGAATTTCCAGAATGGAGCTGCAGTTGTCCGCCAAATAGACGAACAGAATAGAAACGACAGAGTCTGAGAACCCATGAGCGAGGAGCAAGCCAAGCGAGATCCTGAGCCGGTAATGCCATTGACGTTGGGAGAACAACGGTTACTTCAAAAAGGGGTGAGTCTGATCTCTCTTTCCGCGTCCATCTGGTCAGAGTCAGTGATAATATTAATGTGTAATTGTCATAAAACAAATAGTAATTTTAGAATCTCTATTGTTTAATCAAGAATGTTTTGATTGTAAATATAAATTTCTCTTGTAAATAAGTTACTAAAATAAATTATTAAGTTTTATTGTATTTTGTTTTGAATTTATCTCTGTCATTCAATTATTTAAAAAAACGAATCTGGGTTTCCTCGGGATTCTTCAAAAATTACCGAGTTCACCACAACATAATTTGGTGCCGTGACCCTATTTTTTTTTCTCAGACAAATAGGCACATAATTTGGTGTCGTGATCATTTTTTTTCTTCTCAGGCAAATTGCACATAAATTGGTACTGTGACCATTTTTAGCAGACAAAGTGCACATAATTTGGTGCCGTGACCCTATTTTTTTTCTCAGACAAATAGGCACATAATTTGGTGCCGTGATCATTTTTTTTTCTCTGCAGACCATACATAATTTGGTACTATGTTCATTTGTGCAGACAACGAGTACATAATTTGATGCCTTGAGTTATTTTAATCATTAATACGTACAATTTTTGGTATTTTGGAAATAGTTTTTGACTGAGAATTAAAAATCAAAGGGAAACAATGATTGGAGACAGAGAGAGTTCAAGATAATTATAACTTTTTTTTGAGTTATCTATCTAATTAAGTATAATAAAACATTCATGTTGAATTAACAAAAGCAGAATTGAGTTAAAGTTATTGAAGTGTATTAGCAAATTGTGTTCATAAAACTTGATACTTCTTTGAAATTCTTAAGTTAAAATATTTGAAAATAAATTATATGATAAAAATATAACAATGTATTGAAACATTTTTAGCAAAGTGTGGCATAAATAAATGCATGAATAGGAGTGTCTAAATTATAATGGAATACAAAAATTGCTTGTTATTTTTTTCTCAAATTTATAATAATGATGTCAATACAAGCATTTGATAAATACTAAAAATATATGATTGTCATAAATAAATGTATGAACATTGTGTAATTAGTAACATTATACACATAGTATAATTAGAAACAATTATTGACTGTATATGTGTTTAGTTCATTCTTTTTATTGTTAAAAGTATTTGATAAATAGTAGATGATAAGTTAAATAAGTTATTAGTTAATGAGTATATGCATATGTATGATACGGGTAAAGACTGAGAGAAAAGCAAAAGTAAATAATATTAATAAAAAGTAAATATATTCCATATATTTTTTTTTTGAGAGTAATTCGAATTCACATAATGCCTAGGTATAATAGTAGGAGAAATAGGGAAATTTCCCCAGAAAACGCAAACTCTGTTCATACTCGCGCGAATGCTAATTCAGCTTGCCAACCAAATATGGCAATGATTCAAGTGATTTCAGCCTTTGATGGAGATAAGGAATCTTGCAAATTTTGGTTTGATCAGTTAGAAAACGTTGCTGCAATGGCCAATTGGGGTGATAGTGAGAAAATTACGATTTTAAAATCGAAATTAATAGGGGCAGCGAAGAGATTTTTGATTGAGGATAATGATCTACAAATATCAACCTCTTTTCAGTTTATCAAGCAAAAGTTTATAGAGCATTTCAGTGAAGAACAGTCGTTAATTGAATCGAATCTACAATTCTCAACTATTCAAATGTATGAGCAGGAATCAGTACGCTGAACGTCTTAGACGAGCGGGTATTCGATTTTTAGGAGCTTCACAAATAAAAACAAGTGAGAGTAAAGCTTTATTTGATAAATTGCTTCTCTCAAGATTTATCGAGGGTCTTCTCCCGGATTTGCAAAAGGAAGTTCTTTTAAAATATCCCCAATCATTTGAGGAGGCAGTAAAATGTGCCGGTGATGTACAAAATGCGAAATCTCTGTACCTAAAGTTACAAGTAAATAAAATTAATTCGATAACGAGACCTAAGGAACAAAATTATGAAACCGTGAATATTATTCAGCATGAACAAAATGTGAATACCGATAGTAATAATCTATGTTTGTTTTGTGGAAAGACAGGTCACTTCGCTGCGAATTGCTTTCATTTAAAGAAAGTAACCGAAAATTTTAATAAAATGAATGCATCAAAAAAACAAATTAGGAATAGCAGTAACAATAATGTTGACAGAAACTTTAGGGGGAACAGATTTATGTTTCCGAGTCAGCGGAGGAGTGACCAATATAGGGAGAATTTTAGAGATAATAGGAATACGTTGCAAAATCAGCAGAGGAGTGATCGCTTTAGGGGTAATAGGTGTGCTTTAAATGGGGAGAAAAGCAGCAATTTACCCTCAGGAGCCCAGGGCAGGAAATCCTCAGCCAGTAGGCAGCAACAGACATTAAAATTAGAGGTGGAGCCTGAACGCTTTCGAAGGGAGAGGAATACTCCAAAAGAAAACAAGCAAACAAGTAGTAGGGGAAGAAATTTCATACGACCCCTTTCTGAGGACAGGACGCATAGAAGAGTAGATATTGAGGCGCAAAACTATTGCACAGAAAAAAGGAAAATAAACAGTGGGGGAAATGTGATAGCAACAAGAGATAAAAATAATTCAAAAATCACTGCAGTTTTAAATAATTCCGTGCAAACAAACAAAAATGACTTACCAGTAGTGAGGGGTAGAATTGTAGAACAGTCGGTTCCGTCTGGAAGTGCTCAAGGAAAAGTGGATAGGGGGCCACTTTCGATTGGAATTCTCCTCGACACGGGGGCGTCGGTGTCATTGTTGTCTCAACTGAAATTTGATAAAATAAGACAGTATATCGAAGTGAAATATGTACAAAAACATGCAAATATTTTAACTCTGACAGGCGAAAAGATTCAATATAATCAATGCGTAGAAATTTCTTTTCAAATTGGAGAAAAATTGATATCAGATGTAGTGTTTATTACTCCGAAGAGCTTTTCTAATGATTATGATTGTATATTAAGTTACAAAACTATGAAAAAAGCGAATATTAATCTATATGCAAACAAAAATTATATAACTATTGATGAGGAGATAGTAAATTTGGAGGAAAATAACGGTGGAATTAGCGACAAATGTAATGTTGTGAAATGCATTAAGAAAAATAAAATGATGTTACAACCTAACAAAAAAATGTTAGTAGCGTATGAGGATATGAATATAGGTACGGAAACTGGTGAAGGCAAAATAGCGAAAAATACTACTAGAAAAAAACCAGAAGAGAACTCGAATCAAATGTCGAGAATGGAGGGGGGAAATGAAACTGCGGTTTCTCCAGCGGAGCCCGCTGCGAAACAGCAAATGTTGGAGGAACACAGTCGAGGGCCAATCAATCACTGTCAAGAAATGGAGAGTGTCTCGGAGGAGAAAATGCTGTCAAACATAGTGACTGAAGAGCAGACGATTGATTTACAAGCGCTAAGCTTACAATCTATTAAGGAAAGCGCACAGAACGACGAAGAAATAGGGCGAATTCTTAAAGGTTTACAAAAAGGTAAACTTCCCTTTAAGCATGAAATTACGCGCTTTTACATAGATGAGTCAAAAGGGATACTAATGCATTGGGGAAAAATAAAAGGAGTAGAAGAATTACAACCCCAAATAGTTTTACCGAAAAATTTACAAAAGTACGCAATTCAAGCCGCCCATATGACGCATTTTGGAGCGGACAAAACATATCAAATGGTAATTAGTAGATATTGGTGGCGCGGTATGTATGCTGATATTAGAAATTATATAAATTCCTGTCAGACATGTGGTAGAATTAAGCCAAATCGGCAGAAGAAAAGTGAGTTTGGAAATGTTCCTATTCCCAATGAACCGGGAGAATTTCTAAGCGTTGATATTTGTGGACGTTTTGCGTCGGGACATTATGTAGTTAGTTGCATAGATAACTTTTCTAGACGAATTGAACTATTTCCGGTAACAAACATTAAAACTGAGACAGTGGTTCGTAAATTGCTAAAATATATGTCCGCTTATGGTAAAGTTAAATATATTCTATCTGACCGAGGTGGTCAATTTACGTCAGAAATGCATAAAGAGCTAAATCGGCAATTAAAAATTCGGAATTTGTATACAACCCCATATCATCCAGCTGCTAATGGCAAGGTAGAAAGAATACACGGTTCTCTTAAGAATACATTAAAGTCGTTAAACAATGAAATTGATTTTGAATTGGCTGTGAATTTACACGCTGCATTTTATAATAATTGTGTACACCCAGCAACTGGTTTTACTCCGAACCAACTATTTTTTGGGAGAAATCTGAAATTACTAACAGACAATTGGGAAACGATCCCTCACATCCCCAAATTTCATGGTTATGATGCTTTCTATGAAAGGACTATTAATACTCTAAAAACATTTTGCAAAGAGGCAAAAAAAATCTAATTAAGGCTCAAGATTCACAAAATTTAATACAAAAGAAAAAAGCAAGGGTTTCAAAAATTAAAGTCGGAGATATTGTATTTCTTAATCAGTCTACTAGATTCAGGTCCCAATTTATAGGTCCTTTTCAAGTTAAACACATTCATTCTAAGAACGTGGTGACGATTGAGTCTCGATTTGGTCCTAGTGTTTATACGAAAAAGGTAAACCTTTGTAGGTTAAAAGTGATGTCCGAAAGACGGAGGCATTTACAATAGTAGTTATTTCCCACCGACCGAACTGCGAGTGAAGGAAACATTGTCCCCGGGAGACTGAACAATAGTGTCGGGGTGAAAGCGTGTTTTGTCAGAGGGCAGTGTAACCATAAATTTTATAAGCAGATACAAACAATTGAAACAGGAATAATAAAAAGCGCTATGAATGAAAAAGGTAATAAAAGTAAATAAATAAAATGAGAATTTACTCACGAAATCTTGAAAATACTTAGGATAAGGAGATGCTGTTGCTGTCATGGCGTCTACGAGAGTGACCCTTCTTCCCTTATCTGAAACTCACTCGTCTGAGGAACCGGTTACCGAAGCAACCAAAATAAAAAAAAAAAAGAGGGGTTTGAAGCAGTATATCTGGCGGAGGAATTGGCTCGCTCGAAAATTTTCAACCTTTGTTGAGTTGCTATTAGTGATGAGTTTGTTTACACATTTTGAGTGATTGATATAGTGTCCGAATAGTTCCTATTCACTCTTAGACAATTATGTTTTAAAAATGAAGTAGAGTAGATACTTTGAAATAAGAAAGGACTTTTTTTTGTAAAGTTTGAAAAATACGAATACAAATGTTAAAAACAGACTAAATATATCTGTTTGTAAAATAAAATAAAAAAATTCATAAGTATTATTTCTTATGATGTCATAATATACATATGGATATACATTTTTTTTATTCCATGTAAATTAAATTTTTTTTAATGTAGATTATTTTTATTGTTATACATTGATGTGTTATAATTAAAATATTTGACCAGAGGATTTGAGAGTGAAGACTCACTGACATTTATTGATATATGTATATAATAATTTTTGCATGGAATTTCTGACGTCAAACGATTACGTCACTCTTTTGAACTGATTTATGGTATCAATATGAACTTATTGTATCATATGAAATGGACAAAAACAGAAAGTTGAATCCTGAATATTGTACTTTAAATCATTATAATCATATTATAAAAACAAGTATTGTAAATATTGACTGTGTGAAGTTGCATAAACTGTTATTAATTTCTTTTATATGATTAGCTTATGATATGTATAGACAATTGATTATACCATTTCAGATTTTCTTTATAAATTAAAAGAAAAAGTCAACTATCAAATCTGTTACCAAAGTAATTGTCAATTTTTGTAGATTTTGTTATAGGTCAGTATGGTTTCGGGATTGGTGCACAAGTCCTGTATTCCTGAAAGACTTAGAATAAATTTAAAAAAATCTGTTGGCTAGGAAAAATAAGTACTGCTGGTGGTACGATATATTTTTTCTTGTTCTATTATTTAAAGCTTTTAGTTAAACTAACAACATATTTTATAATGTCAACAGATAATACATTTATGAAATTCATGCCATATGTCATGAGGCATATGTACAGATGAGAGATTTATATGAAGTTAACAAGTATGTTTATTTAGATAACCACAGGGTTCATTTTCACTTTTTTTTTGTTATGTTTCTTTGATGTTTTGTTTTATAGAAGTAAAAAAAATATATGAATATATTTTTTTTCTGTAAGTGGGGAGGATTATGTCGTAGTGTAATACAACATAACCAAACCCTGAGAAAATGTGTGTGTGTATTTTTATTACACTTTAAATTTAAGAGTTTCCTCTTTTCCTTTCAACCTAAGCGGGAATAATATAAAGGAAAGGATGTAATAAAAATTGGCACAATGAAACAAGTGCAATAAAAGAATAAATTTTCCCTTTCGGAAGGGATGAGTGATCTGGAGGAAATTGCAGGCAAAGTATATGGTTTTATGATATGTATTATTTGTAAATCTGACCATTTGGGAATGAGGGGAGAGATTTCTGACCTATCCCATAGAAGTATAGGAGGAACTACAGAACTTTGGAAAACCAATGGTGTGAAGAGGAGGAGCTAAGCCGAAAATTATGAAGAGTTAAAAACTGCATCAAAACACAGAGAAGACACACAGATGTCCCAGAGAGGCCCGACATAGAAAAGAAGTATACAATTGAGGACTGGGTCCTCATTGAGCATAAGAAGATGCTAAAACGATTTCAGTAGTATACAAAATATAAACCCACAGTCCAGAAGGAACCCTGCCTCGAATTTCCAGAATGGAGCTGCAGTTGTCCGCCAAATAGACGAACAGAATAGAAACGACAGAGTCTGAGAACCCATGAGCGAGGAGCAAGCCAAGCGAGATCCTGAGCCGGTAATGCCATTGACGTTGGGAGAACAACGGTTACTTCAAAAAGGGGTGAGTCTGATCTCTCTTTCCGCGTCCATCTGGTCAGAGTCAGTGATAATATTAATGTGTAATTGTCATAAAACAAATAGTAATTTTAGAATCTCTATTGTTTAATCAAGAATGTTTTGATTGTAAATATAAATTTCTCTTGTAAATAAGTTACTAAAATAAATTATTAAGTTTTATTGTATTTTGTTTTGAATTTATCTCTGTCATTCAATTATTTAAAAAAACGAATCTGGGTTTCCTCGGGATTCTTCAAAAATTACCGAGTTCACCACAACAAACATGTTGCAGGGCCAGTCGGGGTCGTTTCCTCAAAGAAGAACGGGCCCAGAACAAATGTAGCTGTAATGCCGCACCACGCAGTCACTTTGGCGTCAAATAATGGTACTGGCGCCACAGCATGAGGATTCGTCTCTCCCCAGTGCACACAATTCTTTGTGTTAATGCTGCCATTTAAGGTGAAATGCGCCTCGTCCGTCCATAGTATGCGAAGTGGCCAGTCGTTATCCGCATCATATCGTAACAAAAATGCATTTGCGAAGTCCAGACGTTGTTGCGGGTCACCCGGTTCCAACATCTGGACCCGCTGGAACCGATAGGGAAACATGTGAAGTACCGAGCGCAAGAGCTTGCGGACCGTTGAGTTCGGAATATCCAACACGCGCGCTATGCCTCTTGCGGTTTCTGTGTGTCCCGCAGTCACTGTATGGTGCACTTCCATGACAACGTCCTCAGAAACAGTTGGCCGTTCGGAGCGCTGTTTGTCACAGGTGCAGCCTGTATCTTCAAATTTCCGCACTAAATCACGCAGAGCTTGCAGAGTACATGGGCCGCGTCGTTGTCGATGATTGCGGCGATACACACGCAAGGCTTCCGCAGCGTTCATCCCA
The DNA here is from genome assembly GCA_037975125.1 of Latrodectus hesperus. Taxonomy (NCBI): domain Eukaryota; kingdom Metazoa; phylum Arthropoda; class Arachnida; order Araneae; family Theridiidae; genus Latrodectus; species Latrodectus hesperus. Next base: position 12,555 of record JAJQOW010002176.1, on the reverse strand, counting down.
TTTTCGTAATAGAGTTTGATCAATTCACCGCGAACTTTCCTAGGAAGACTCATATCGTCGGCATGTGCGAGTTCCCGAATGACGACTTCGCATACCCGCTTGGTATTTTATAGGTTTCCTACGCTGAATATCTGGCGACCGGCGTTCTGTGATTGGTTTCTTGACTCTGTCACATGCAAATTTATTGCGTGCGCCCAGATCGTGTTTTATTGGCCGGTTTTCAGAACTCTTTTTTGTGTTTGCAGAACACGTCCGTTTTTAGACATATCGGTACCGTTTCAACGCTATTTAGGGTTTTCGCATGTGCTGAACATTTTGCGATGGTAAAAAGTAGACGTTACCATTCGAAAATTTCGAGTTTCTGTCACTATAACTGTAACCGCGAGGGCCACTGTGTTGCCATTCACAGAATCTCGAGCGCATATCTCAAAAGAACTATATTTGAAGTATCATCTTGATCGGTTAAATAGAATGGACGCTAGAAGTGCAGATGTTGGCAAAGTTTTTTTATAATCACCCTGTATATATATATATATCTTGAATCATTTAATTGAATCGTCATTTTCCTATCATGTCTTAATGCTCCTTTTTTTAAATTAGGGATGTTATCAATCTCATATTACCTTAGATTGTATAATGTTTTTTACTTTATAGAAACTTTATATGCAGAAAGTCAAATTCAATAGTAAGTCGCTTGTAGAAAGCCATAAACTTTTACATGATAATATGAACAAGTTATTTTACATGATAATATTACAGTTAAAAGCAAATGTTTTGCAGTAAATATTGCAATTTATGCATATAAATTATTTCTCTTTACCATACTACTAGAGCAAATTATGAATTTAAGACATGCTTAAATACATGCACATAAATATGAGTACAAATTAAATTATGTAACATTAACTTTTACATGACGAATATTGTTAATAAATTTAATAAATAGCAATAAATAAAGCTTTTAGAAGATTTCTCATGAATTATTTAATTTATTTTTAAAATGATTTGTAAAATTTAAATTAAAGAATATATAAACCCATCCTTTCCAAACTTTCATGATTTGTAAATTATAAAGAATCTTTTGTTATATAAACTTTTTTTGGTGATTTATCATTAAATTTTGGTATAAGATTTGAAATAATTACATTATTTCACATAACTTAGCATAACATCTCTCATTTCTTTCATTCTATTTAAGTGTTACAGTATTCTTCATAATGCTGTGAAATCTTATTGGTGGAAAACTGACAATAGGTGATGACCTATAAAGCACATGACTTGATTCATCCAACTGGAAAATTAAGTCTTTGGATATGGGGATTTCCTCAGCAATATGCGAGGAGGATTACCTATCTGACGTTTGCAGATAAACTTCAACAGATACAATGTGCTGTAAGAAATACGCAGTGACTAAAATACTTATTCCTTTTAGTAGAATTTGATTTGATTTGGATAACTTGCGTCCGAAATCCTTTCAAGATGTTTGGATCAATAATTTAATAAAAATTCCTAAATGGGTTATTTGATTCTTTATTGAAGGTGTAAATAATAATTTGTGACACATGAAAATTAAAGTTTCCAACGAGAAACTTTTTAAAAAGGTGGCATTTGATTATACAATTCAGCATGGAACTCAAATCTATAAATTTTTCAAATTCAAATCATAACAATTCATTAAAAACAGAACCATACGTTTCAGATATGAAGTTATATGGTCCTATTTACGGAGGAAAAGCAGTTTGTTAAAATGTTTATTTCTTTTTTTTAATAAGAAATTGTTTTCTATTTTTAGTGAGAGTTATTTTTTGTTGTGTCTTGTCATAGTAATATCATATTGCTAAATTCACATAGATATAACTTCGTCTAATAATATTGTTGTCTTTTTTACTTTAAAACCAAAGATGATAATTCTTCTAGAAATAGTTGAACTATTCTTGGTTACTTTTTCAAATGAGTTTATCTATTATGTCTATAGTATCTATTAAGTCTAAAGAACAAATAATTACAAATGTAGATAAAAGGTCACTTCTAGATTTGTTTAATCGAGGAAAAAATTTCAGAAAAATTGTAAGTCCCCAACAACTCATTAAAAATGCTTGAAAAGTTTTCAAATATTCAAACTAAAAGATTTTATGAAAGCTGAAAGAAAATACATATAAAAATTAAAAATGGTTGTAAAGTTTATAAGTGAAGTCTGTGTGTGAAATTTTTTTTATATTGAACTATTTGTAAATACTAAAGAATGAATCGCTAAGTACTTTCTATGTAAACTGTTAAATAATTAATATGCAAAAATATGTTAAAATACTTTCGATAGACTTTGATATAATTTCAAAACTTTTTTATTTTATAATTTTTATGGTAAGAAAATAGTTTAATAAATGCTTTTTATTAATATTTAAATTTTAGTTTATTCTTTATTAAATTTTTTACGCGTCTATCTCATCGAAAACAATTCATGTTTCAAGTATATTTGGAATTTTATATATTTTTAATTTGATAATTAGCAATAAAAGGATATTATTACGGTTAAATTTATTATTTTTTATTACCTGTGGCAAAATGTTCCTTTTAATCAAATTATAAGACAGACAGATGACGTGTTTATAGATTCGATGAATTACTCTTATTATAGAAAAAATATGCATTATTTTAATATCATATACTTTCATAAATGCTTGTGCTTTTATTTTTACCATGTGCTTCAGTGATACGCTTGTATTATAAGTTCCACACTAACAAAATTGAAAAACGAACTTCCATTGTTTTGAAGTAAGCTTATGAATATATATGGAGAAATGGAGCAAATACTTTTACTTGCTGTAACAAATTAGTTCTATTATTTTTGCTTCTTATAATCATAATGAGAATAAAAAATCGCATTTGTAATACATTTCTTAAATTTACGTTACATATAAATCGATCTCGTAAAACAAATTCATACACCTAAGTATTTTAATATATCATTTTGATGCAAACGGCAAAATATGCCGATATAAATTGCATTCATGCATCTCCATTTTAATAGAAAGATTTTCTAGCATATTTCATTTGCAAGCCGCAAACCATCGAAATCTTACTCAATTCACCAAGGCAAGCTTATTACGTAGATTTAGATCTCCCAAACTATAAAAAGGCCGGCCCGACCAGGGATGATCAGACAATAAAGAAAAAATTCCGCAACGCAACACTAAAGTATTATAAGGAATAAATGCATCACATTGATGGCCCCCAATGGAACAATTCTGGAATCTTCAAATTTTTTTTCCACGCTTTCTATCTTAATGCACAGTGCATAGCCATCGAGATGGAAGCGGGGGTGGGGACAGAGGAAATGTTTGCAGCATAGAAAATAGTTCCGCAGATTACTTAGAGCGGGGAGCTGTCAGAGTGAACGGGGATTTTTGTTCCATCCTAAAACCCTCAGAATAGATTCGCTTGCTTATACCATTCTAAATAATACCAAAGGGAACACCGAGATTCGTAATTCGATTGTTGGAATATGCCGGAAGTAAAATGGAAGGGAGCCGGGACGCTCGGAGCCTTTAACCTCTGCAAATGCATGCATTGACTTACTCGAATATTTTATTGAAAACGATATTTCCATAATTGATGAGGGCACAGAGCTTTTGTGACGAACTTGTGGAAAAGAAAATGAATAGAAAAACATTCAGATCGTTTTCGTGATTTTCATTCTTCCTTGTATCTAAATGAAGTAATATTTAAGTATGCATGTTCCTTGCAATCAAAATATCCCCTTACATTTATGTAGGTGAATGTGAAAAAACAAATGATGTAAATATCATTATCAGAAAAAATATTACATATATATTGTATATAATATTATACAATATATATATATATATATATATATATATATATATATATATATGTATATGTATAGAATGAAAACATCATATCGCATCAAATGACAAAAGCCTTTAATAAAATGTAGTCATTACTTTTAATTCAATTTGACATGAAATGAATATAATTTTTAAATATCTCAAACGTAAAATTAAAAAAAATCATGTATTTTAAAATAAAAGGATAATTATTGGTTGGTTCAACAATTAAATTAGTTTAATAAGAGATTTAATGGTTGTGTATAAAGTATAAGATTAGTAGAAAAATATATAAGGAATATTTTTGGTATTTGTTTTTCTCTTTATCTAATATTCTTATTAAATACATATATTAATGATATAAGTTTATACTGTATAACAGATAATTCCCAAAACACCAGTCATTAGCAATTTTTTTAAATGGGGAATTTTAATCAGTAAGAAGACAACAATATATTTAGTTTTTTTTTCAAACTTAAATTATTTTCTGAATAGGAAGATAGTTCAAAATATTTAAGTAACTATAGTTCTAACAAAATAATTAAAAAAGGAAAAAAGTAATTATTCAATTATTTCTAACTTTGTATATTTTCATTTAATTTTTATGCTCTAAAATTAAAATATTTGTAATTATTTCAGTTAATATATGTGCATAATATATAATAAAGGATTAAATATTTCTGCAAATAATAATTTAAATCAATAAAATATTTTGAAATTTAGTTATGGAATTTGATCGATAGATTTTCATGGAGTTAACCGACTTATTAAAAATTGGTTTTTTAAAATTCGTCTTATGTGCTTAAATTTATTCCTTTGCAAGTAAAATAGACATCTAAGAATAAGAGGAATAAAATGCTTGAATTATTATCATCTTTTTATTGCTGAAATTTCAATATTTGAAATCTGAAATAAAAAATGAAGAATATTAATCTTTGATACCTCTTATGAATTACGCTCTTTAAATGATGTACTAAACATCTCTTTCTCTGTGTGTGGTCTCGATTATATCTATCAAAGAGAGGAGAAACTAATTATACCAAATGCCTTTTCCTGGTAGCTTGATTTCGGAGAGCTAATGAAACTCATTTAACAGGTTTCCTTCAGCCTTTATGGTCGGATATTATAGCTGCGGAAAGTGGACATCCACTCTCTTTCGCATTGCTAAAAGTGCCAAAAGATTCATCAACGCTTTAAAGTCAGAGGATGTTTACTTAAAATTAGACGGAAATTTTAATTGAGAAAGCGATGCTTACAGCTCACATGTACATCCTTACAGCGAGTAAGAATGAATGAATGTGTATCTATTTCAAGCAAAACGTATCTGCTACATTAAAAGCTCCGAGCATGGTGACAAGTTTATAAAGATGAATTTACTTGATATAATTTTATCCTAAAAGATATTTCATTATTTTGAGAATTTTATTAATTTAGTGAAAAAATATTATATGTTTGGTTAAAAAGTTTTATGTTTCTTTTAATTAACATTTAGTCTCTGAAAGAATTGAATTTCAGAGTCATTTGTTTTACTAATTACTTCACTCACAATTTTGTGTTGTTGGTTTTAGATACCAACAAATAAACACTACTCGTGTTTGAAAAATTTTGAATGAGAAAGAATTATGAGAATTAAATGAAATTTAATATAAAAATGACGGTTAAATAGTACAAACGAATTATTTAACTTTTTTAAACAAAAATAAAGTATTAAGTGCAAATAATAAAAATTTAGTGTAGTTATTAGTGCTGAAATAAGTGCTGCTACAAGCCGGGACATGTATTCAAATAGATGTTAAATATTTGCTTAGCATTTATTCATATATTTGCTTGCTAAAATATGTGGCATGCTTAATATTACCTGAAGAAATTAGCAATTAACTTTGTGCTGACCATATAAAAGCTATAGTGGCTACCATATATATCGCAACGTCAAGTTTATAATTATTATTTAATTAATGTAGCTGTTGTTCTCATGAAGTCTAAATACCCAAATTATTGCTTTAAATCGCTAAAGTTTACAATTTATGTCTACTAAGTTGTTTTCTATGGTTATAATGAATACTCTTCATTTTCAGAGGGTCATATAGAATCCCCAGACTATTATTAAAACCCAGTTAATTATGGAAAACTTAAATTTCTTTCATTTAAATGTAGTAAAATAAACTGATGATTTACTTAGGCATATTTAACAACGTATGAGTATATTCACAATTTAAGGAAAAGATAACATTTTTTGGAAATTATTTTCATCATGTGAGGTCGTTTAATGTTTCCTTTCTTGTTAATAACCATAGACTATACAGTTTGGAAATTGCCTATGAAAGAAAATGATGATAGTTATTTGTTTCAAAGGAAAATCAGCACTAAAGTTGATCATAAAAGACCCAAAGATTATGGCCGCCATCCCGGCCATGATGACCAAAGATTATCGTCCTAAAGAACCAACCAAAAATCATAGCCTAATAAAGGCTGCAATGGTAGTGTTCAATCAAATATATTCTTCTGAAATAGTATCCTCAATTGATGTATATATTAGACTCACACTTAATTTACTAGTAAATATCACTGTCACTGCATTCAACAAATCATCTTTCCTCACAATATTTTGTTTTCTAGCAACTTGATTTCTTTTGCCAAGCTGTGATTTTCATGAAATTTCAAAGAACTACAAAATATGTAATATCTTTTGCAATTTAAGCTCTTATTTTTCTCAGATTTAAATAACCTTACCTAGAAAATTTGCTTAGAATCAGTTTCGTTGGGGAAAAGTATTATCAAAAAAGTGTTACATTATATTAAAAATATAGATTCCAGATGCAAATTTTAAATTATTATCAAATAATAATTTCTTTCCATTAAATAGACTTCATGAGCAATTAATTTATCTTAGATGGTGAAGTGATTTTAGAAACTCAAATTTAGAGTTTGATTGTACCTAAATGATTGCAACAAAGTTCCTAAGAGGCAGCGATCGCTTGATTGGGAAAGACTTCGTTCCTGCGATCAGGAGGTGATGAGCTCTATATCTAGTACAATCGAAGATTCATCGTGTTCACTAATGGTGATTGGTTAACGTAAAATTGGTCGTGGTCTCAATGTCCTTTGAATGGTGTGGTGAGGCGTGGAGAGGAAGCTGCTGGTTCAGGTGTTGACCACGTTATTTGACCTTGGTTGAAATCTTAGAGGGTATTGGCTATGTCTAGCGGTTTTTCAGTTGGCAGAAACAGGCAGTGGAAAATTTACCATAAATTCATCAAGCTCCTGTTAATGAGATACTAATTAAAACGTCAAAAAATATCAAATTTTAGTTCATAGTTTTATGGAGGTATATATATTAATGAAGGAGCTTTGAAAATTCTCAAGCTTATACTAAAGACTACATATAAATATATATATATGTATTATTATTATTATTGTTGCTGTAATAACACTGTTTGCAACTGTTTCCAAAATAAAATAATTAAATTTAATATTTTGTGAGGTCAACACATTTTCAACTATAAAAGATTCTATATCACAATAAAATGAGTTAGATAAATAACTTCAATTATAAAAGGCTAAAATTATTCAAACGTATGCATTAATTTCTTAACATTGAAATAAAAAATAAAGGAATCTCATATTTGTAAATATTTTTTATAAGATAAATAAAAACAGAGCACAAGAGTTTATTTTAACTGATTTCTTGTTTTTAAACATAATAATCAGTTTGTAATATTTTAGGTTTTAATTTTAAACTTGAATATTGCATTTATTTTAATATAGCCAAATTTACTCTTTGTTTTGAGTATTAAAAAAATTATGAAAATATTTTTCAATATAAGTAGTAAATAGCTACTTACTGATTAATTATATTGAATAGAGGAAACATATCAAGAATTCAAATAATAAAAGCATTTTTAAATTTTGTAATTCATTTATAAATACAATACCACGGTTAATTTAATAAAATTATGAAGTAAAGAAGAACAGTCTAGCTTAATATACAAATTTTATAATTAAGCATTAATCACCTGTCATGTGTTGTTGATATGGAGTGTTTATTTTCTACATTAACTTGTCTACATCATTGTCTACATATAACATTATCATTTCGATTTAAATTAAGTGATATTTTTTTCCGTTTTTAAATTCAGAAAACGAAGGCAAACTATTCAATTAAAATATGCTTCTTTGGAACTACATACCAGACAGCACAAACTTTAGAAAAGAAAATATTGCAAAATTGCAAACGGAAAAATGTTTGGTCTTCATTTTGCCTTTAATAAAGTTAAAATAATTAGTAAATATATATTCTTTTACAAATGAATACATTCTATTCAGTACTAAATAAAGTATAATTTTTAAAAAATAAAATGCTAAAAATGCCAAAGAAATTCTCCCTAACTTCTCTTGAAGTAACCATTAAACAAAGGTGTCACTTAATTTTATATTACGATTAAGTGACAAAGATGACAACGTATCTGGCATTCTCTTCATCAAGTAATGGGCTTAGGGAATTAAAAACTTTAAACGTGCATGAAAAAGAATTTTTTTCTGGAAAATAGTTTTACTAAAGGAAGATTTATAGTGATCTAGACATGTGAACAGCTTTTTTTTCAAACAACGTTTATTAAGCAACGTATGTAATACATTGTATCTGAACAACTTAATTTGATAAAATGTTTGATTTCAATGAATTTAATAATGTTTGTTATAAAGTTAACAATAACTTTAGCTTAGTATAAATTATTTCACAAACAAGTTAATGATAGTTTTTGTAATCATTTCTTATAAATCTTTAATCGAATTATTTGTTTGTAAATCTATTTTGATTATTGTTATTTATTTTTCATTCATATATATAAACTTTGTTATTTAAAATGTTAAAAATGAGCTCTCCAAACAGAAAAAATCTTAGCTTAACTGCTAAGTTTATTTGAAAATTCTCTCTCATTCCTTGAATTCTATTCTAATCATAATATATTATAGTTTTTGGGTAATCATGACAACAGAACGCCATGCTGAGAGAAAAGTTACAATTTCCAACATATTGTTGTCATACATTAAGTTTTAATAAACTGAATATAAAAAATAATATAAAAATTTTAACATATTGCTGTCATACAAATAATCAAAGTTAAATAAGTTAAGTACAAAAAATAGCATACAATTTCCAATTATTGTTGCTATTCAAATGATCAAAGTTAAATAAATTAAGTACAAAAAAATAGCATGAAATTTCCAATAGTTGTTGTCATACAAATGATCAAGGTTAAATAAATTAAGTATAAAAAATAATTACTATATTTAAAACCATTTTTACTTCGATAGAAAATGTTGAAAAATGTATTACAAAATAATTTTTATTTTTCTTTCTAATTTCCTTAAATAAGTTCACACAAGTTTTTAATGATGTTCTTAAGCCCAAAGTTAAGATTACCAATTTGTTAAAAATACAGACCAAGTTACTTCTTCGATGAATTTCTTAAATGCATGATTACGGTAGTATGCATGAGCCAAAAATTTTATGCTTCGTTAAGCACCATCTTTTAAAACCACCTCTCCCATTTTTTGAACCCTACTTTTATTATTTTTAGATGATCATCCAAAATAATATTCTTTCAAAAACGCTACATAATGATAAATTTGAGTTATTAACAAAAACAAAGATTTGGCTAAGAAATGAAGTTAATAAATCTAAATTTGTTTCAGCAAACCTTAAAATTTTGAACGTTGTCATCATTTGGAAATGTTCTAAATATATGTTAAAAATCAAATGCACTATATTGCTATGAAGTATTTAGTATACATATTTAATGTCTTTAATTTTGATGATAATGATGTACATATTTAATGTATTTTAACTTTGTTAAGAATAATAAAGGAGCTAGCTGAATATTGAATGCTAAGCATATCATATCATATTGATATTTGGTGCTTATTTTTCCACAAGATCAATTTTTCTAACTTAAATTACGTATTTTTCATGACTACACAGAATCTGTAATAAACATTTAACGTTTATAAAATTACCAGCAATAACTCATTATTTTTATAGATTAAAAAACAAAATAAATTGTTAATTAAAATACATTCTTTGAAAAAATAGAATTACAGTGAATACAAATAAATAAAAAAGAGAAGGAGGCAAATCCCTTTTTTTGAGGAGTGTAGCCAATGAAACTAAAATAAGAAGGAATTACAGATTATCCACAAGTTGTCCATTCTTCAATATTGAAATAATACCATTTGAAAGCTTATAAATATTTTTTGAATATTTATAGACTAAAAAGGTACTCTACCTTTTGTATTTTACTAGATATTCAATTGAAATATCTACGAATTTTACAAACAATGTTTATACATATTGGTTTCTGAAATTTAGGGACGTTACAAAATGATATTTATAAATATTATTTTTACTGTACTTTCCTCCTTTATACGAAATTTGTTTTTTATATTAAATATATTTTTATTTATTTTATAATAGATTTTAGTGAGAGTAAAGAATTTGCTAGAAAACATTGAATTCTTAAGCTATACTCAGAGGCATGACAGCCCCTAGTGTGTCGAAGCCTGCGGTGTCCATGCAGTTTTCATGACCGAGGGCCCTGGTATGGGCAACCAAGCTCAAAGGCAGTGCCGTGACCCTGGGGTGATAAGCATGTTTCGGGTAGATGGTCAGTTTAAAGTGAAACCACTTGCGTTTAGTTTATAAGCATGCTTGGTGCTGAAGTTTCCTACTGTAAGAATGAAAGGTCTATCTTTACTAACTCAAGGATAGAAACTCAGAGCTGTGCCTTAGAAGAACGGAACGCTACCACTGCACCAACAGATTTTCTTCATAATCTATTCATTATTAAATTCCTGTCCCGATAGAATAGCAAATCTAAAGAATGAGTTTTTATTACAAATTTCTTTTCAGCCGTAATTGAACTTTCAATTTAATTTTGCACTTTGAATCACTATTTAGTATTAAAATCAATGAAGTTTGACAATGCATGGATTGTTTTTTGTTTTCAAATTTTATACAACAAAACTTCAATTTTTCTGGTTCAAAATAAAATATGACATTTTTATTTAATGTTTTAAAAAGTAGGAACAAGAAAATTAAATCCAAACCAGCGAGGCATATAAGAATACACAAATTCATTCGCAAATGAAAGTTAAACGATTGTGCTAAATAAAAGGGCGAACATTTTTACTCATTTCACTTCTTTTCTAATAGCTTTACAAAGTGAATATTTACAGAGTTCTACAGATATAAGAATTTAAATCTTTCTCATCAAGCATCAGGATAACTTATAAAATATTTTTTTCCAACGTAGGGCACTTGGGTGACGAACCCTATGCTACAACAAGGCCAAAATCTGCTACTCATTTGTCGTTATCCAGCGGGCACCTGTGAACAAAGTCAAAGAGGCAAGTAGCATTGTCCGCACCATACCACCACAAAACCGCTTATAGGGTGAACCACATTCATACATCATCACAGAAAAAAAGACAGAGAAACACAGAGAGGACAGAGAAAGAAAGTAGCATCCATCCACGAACCGGGATTAGAACCCGGGAGTCAGGAGCACTAATTTATCAGCCATCGGTCGGTTGTTGTTAAATATTGATCATCGATTTTTATTTTCAAAATAGTATTTAGTTAGATAGAAATTTATTTGAACATATTAGCATTTATGCATCAAAATATAATTAAAATCCTATCTGTTGTTAGGGATTTTAAAATAATATCATATGATATTTATAAATGTTACATGTAGTGTTTAACTTTTACCAATATTTGAAATATCAAATAATATAGAGAGAATGTTATTTAGTATTCTTGTGCTACTTGAGTATTAAAATATTTTCTTAGATATTAATTAGAAATGTTATATCAACTATACAATTACGTCTTGAACAAATATATTCCCGTTTTTTCTGCAATTATAGGATGTTTAGTATCCCATTTTCTTTTAATTAAACGGCTAATGCTTTGTATTTTTAAATTTCGATTTCTATCAATGCAGCATTTTCTATGAGAGATTAAAATTAAATTTTTTTTAAATAATTAGCTAAGCATATGTATAAATTTCTATACAGCGTCGAATAAATTTGATAATAACTTCAATTAGGGAAAATATATTTTAATTGTTCTCGAAATACATTTCTTAAATTTTTAAATTTACTCTATGTAAACTATTCTCAATATATTTAGTTCCAAATCAATCCATCTAAAGAAATATAGTAGAACTTCAATTATCTGAGCTCCATCTATTCAAATATCTGATTATCCGAATCAGTTTCAGAGTTTCAGAAAAATAAATTGCATTGAAGAAAAGAAGGAAAATGAGAAAAAGGGAAAGCTCAAGAAAAATGAAAAGTAAAGAGAATGGAGAACATGAGAATGAGAGAGAGAGAGAAGGAGATGTGTCACATGAGGAATACTAAAGCATTCTTTTGAAAATTCCTGGATGTTCAGAAGTTAGTGCTAAAGGTATAGAAGGATGGATTATGAATAAGACACTGTGTGGATTTCAAATTACAAATGATGGTCAACTTCTTGAAAGAGTCGAGAAAGAAGATGACCTTAACGTCTAAGTTGAAGCTGACACGATGTCATCAGCTAGTGAAACAGTTGATGGGGATGGAGCCTCAGCTCAAACGTGATCACATGCAAATTCTCCCTGTCAAGCGGATGCGCGACCAGTGAAACTGCTTACTCTGACTGAGATGT
>JAJQOW010002175.1:0-22752 GCA_037975125.1 Latrodectus hesperus | reverse complement strand
TTTTTGTTCGAATGTGACTAAATTTAAACTGCAGAGTTATTTATCAAAAACATTGGCAGTAATCAATGCTGAAATATAAACTGATTTAATATATAAAGTAATGTAAATCTCGATCAATATTACAGCTTCACTCAGAGACTGCTCATAGAGTTAATTTATTTTTTATGTACATCGATCTTCTCATTTTATAAATAATTAAATAAAATGTATCAAACTTGATATATAGATGCTATTTATTATTTTTAAACCAACTATATTTTCTTACACAAAAAATTTCTTTTCAATTGTTTAATTTCTAATCATAAAAAAATGATAAAAGAAAGAAATATAACATTTGGCCTATCCAAATAAATCATGAAATCTTTTGAAAATTAATATTGATCTATTTTGTAACTAAAAATAATATACGGCGCACAGTTTTAGGCTAAAATCTTTTGTTTCCAACAAGCAAATTTCACCACTTTATTCCGACTTTTACTTTAAGACAGTGTTCTAAAAAGTATACATTTTAAAATTGAATTCGAAGGCCTTTTGTATCTAAAAAGAAAGTGAAATAATTTTATTTCTATGTTCGTTGAAGTTTTATTGACTAGAAGATTTGTCTGGAGGCTCAGTTTCTAAATATAGGAACATAAATTTTTAGAATAATAGTTTTTAAGGCTCATATAGCTCCTGCAGACAATACTAGATCAATATGAAGCTGTCCAGAATATTCTTAAACTGTGAGAAATAGCAGTAGATTCTGATTAAATTTAAAATATTTAAATAGAAGTATTGTTTATAATCTTTATTTTGAACAAAAATGAGCAGCATCATTTCAAATGCAACTAATATAAAAAAATTAAGACAAAAATACAATATTCCTTGTAAAATATGAGTAAAGCCAGAAGGTTTCCTTCTTTTTGATTTTTAAAATTATTAATGAAATTTTTCAATCAGTTGGTGTTGCCTAATGCAAAAGTTTCCCTAACATACATTTGCTCTCGCAATGTAGAACATCACATGATTTAAAGTTTTCCAATGTTGAATACAAAATAATTAAAAATAGTTTAAAATTTTTATTAGAATGCACAAAATGCCATTTTTTTGCGTTCTCTTTAGAGGTGACATTATGTCTGGGACTTTCTTGTGTGTCTCCTGCATCTAAATTTCATGTGGCATCCGATATTGATGCCACCTGTCACACCCATTTGGTGTCCCATAATATAAGGTACCATCGTTTCCACCCCTTGTAGTGTTGTAAGGGGAAAATATCAGCATCCTGGCATTATATGTAAATGCAAAGTGCTCTCTTGTCTGGTTCCTGCATCAAAATTACGAAGACCCATCAACTTTGTTGCCACATGGCGCACCTATTAGGTGTCCCATTATATAAGGTACCATCTTTTCCACCCCTTGTGTTGTAAGGTGAAAATCTTAGTATTCTGGCGTTATATATAAATGCATAGTACTTTTTCTTGATTCCAAGCACAGCTGTAAGAAATACTGCTGATAATCATCTAGTTATAAGATAAGCTAAAATAAAGTTATATCATATTTCTCCCTTTTTCAGAGTTAAGTGAAAAGAGGAGAATTATGAGTCGGAAGAATTAATTGGCTGTATCTTGTAGTAAGACTTTTAATTCGGTATATAATTTCAGATCTCTTAACGCCATCGCCTGGAAGGTAGCCTGACTCTATATACAAATTAATTATATTAAAGATAGGCTAATCAGATTTAACTTGGCATCTGTACAATGATGAATTACTGTAATCTACGCAAAATAAAATTTGCACAGAAAAGTGGATAATTTATGAAATACAGAATGCAGTGGGTGATCGGTTAACTTGTTGAAAGATTGTTTTACTTTACCATAATGACGTTTAACAAAATTGTGAAACTAGCATTGACGGATTGAAGGCAAACGAACAAAATGGCGTAATGAATATCACCCCAAAACTACTTGTAAGCATTTATATTCAAATTTAGCACAGCTTATACAATAGCTGCATCAAAAAGAAAATATCACTGAACATATTCAACATATGAGCGTGACGTCATAGGAATAAGACCATTATTGTTATTTACTTATCTCTTTGACCCGTGTTTTAGAGAGAAGCCAAATCCAGCATAACAATTTTTTAATACTTTTAAGATTTTTATACATTTTATGTGATTTTTAAAAGTTTTTAAAATGTGTATTTTTGGAACTTTGGGAAATTTCTCGTTTTTAAACATACGTTTAATTTGGCAACAAAAAAATCACAATGCTTGCCAATGGGGGAGGGATATCCTACTAGTTCCATTACTTCCTATATTCATTATACAAAACGTTTTAATATAAGTTATCATAATTCATAATGCCAATTTAATGTCTTTTTGTATAACCGTAATTAATGGATTTTAAAATTAATGGATTATCATGATTACGCCACTTTTCTTCAAATCTTATTGTTTTAAAATATCCATGACGTCAGATTAAAGTTTCATCCACGTTGCATTGTATTGAAACGGCTTTATAAATCCGACTTATCAATGAATTTACTTGTTGCCTTTAAATCACGTTCTTCGAACGACAGCAAACAAGGCGAAGTTCATCATCGAATGTCTGAGAATAATGTTGAAGTTCATTTTGTTAATAAAATGATTTCTTATTTAAAAATAAAAGCATCGATTTGAGAAGCCATTTTTCATTGATTTAAATTAACACGTTGACAATGGAACAGAAGACAAAGCAAAATGAAAAAGACGAGACAGAGCACCCACTTTAGGTTTAGTTTAAATGAGCAAAGACGATTTAAATTTTTAAACATTTCATTAATTAATAGAATTCTAAATTAATAATTGCAATATTTAAACAATCTCTTAAAACATTAGAGTTGCCGATATTTCAGTGTGAACAACTCCCGTAGATTCAACATTACGATACGTCACAGCTCGAATTTCGGCAATTTGTTTACATCGCCCAATAATATAACAGATTTTTTTTAACAGTTGTGCAGTTGAGATTTGTACATTATTTTCTTTTCGCCAAGTTTCAAATGAAAGTTATTGACATTATTAAATTGCCAAAAATCAGTAAATTTTTTGTTCCAGCAGCAGTAACTAGGGCAATTTATATTGCCAATGATTTTAAAAACTTATCAAGTTTTGCCTTCTTTTCACCAAGCGCAAATAATATCGGAAATGGTTGTTTGTTTTCATTTTTGTTTTCCTAATTCAGTGTTAACGAATGGTCGTGAATTTTTCAATTTTCAAACAGCAAGTTTAGATTTAGAATGGGCACATTAATTTCAATATCAAAGAATTTAACTGCTTAAAGATTTGGCTACATTTTAACGAATATTTTATAATTCAAATTATTTTGTTTAAATAATTTGAAAGTATTTCCAAATATTTATGAAGATATTCTTACTAGGAAATATTTTTATGTAATAAAAATGTCATGCGAAATTTAAAACTTATTATATTTTTATTATATTTTCTTCATATATTATCGAATATAATGAAGAAAATATCAAAACTTAATACCATTAAAATATTGTATATATTTATTGGTTTATATTATTTTCTAATTAACTTAATTTAAATGTTATACAATTTGAAACCTAAAAATTTAAACTTGAAGTGTAAGAAATAAGCCTTTTATAAAAGATGTACTCTTTCTTTTGGATTTTGCTTATATTTTTAATTTTGATAGATACTTTCAAATAGAATTATTTTAAAACCATATTAATATTTAATCTGTAACTCCAAATAACTAAAATAAAATTAAGACATTGTATTGATCAGACTTTAAGAATTTCCATTAAATGGTATTCATATTAAATGTATCATTTTTTACCCTTTGTAAGAACTTAAAATAAAAAAATTGCTTTGTTTAAAATGCATAGATTAAAAAAAATCACATTAAGTACTGAATGTCCAATAGTTAGAAATAAATATCTTATTAAACTTTTAAAAATGTTTATTAATAATAAAAATTGCATTTACACTTTTCTTTTCTTAATAATTTTTAAATCTTCACTACTCAAAGTTTATTGATGCAGTGTATTCACATCAATGTTTCTTACCTATGGACTGTCCAAAGATAATGAATGCTAACAGAAATCTAATATTAATTTTAAAAAAAATGCGCAGTTAAAAAAAATCGTATCCTGTCAGACGATAAAATAATGCCATGTCGTGTTATTTCATCGTATGCCTACTTCTACTTCGTTTAGCATTATTTTATACATCGTCCGTATGAAATACATGCTAAAGGAAGTAGAAAATCAGAAATAATTGGCAAAGTGAATGATAAAATTTTAACTCGAGAATATGTGTTTAGATTTCAAAAAAAATAATAACAAAGGGATAATAAATTTAGTGAATAAATTAAGTAATATATATTGGGGTACTTGTTTTATATTCTTAATAAATTGAAAAGGTTACAGAAAAGGAACATTTTTAATACATTGATGTATTTAGACAAAATATTTTTTTTAAAAAATGACTTAAGAAAAATATCAAAATTTAAGAGTGAAATGGATTCAAACAAAATAAAGAAAAACCATTTTAGATATTCATCTGAATTAATTAGCATTTTAAAAATTTGGCTATAAACAAAATTTCAAAATAAGAATTTATCATGGAATTTACTAATTAAAGTATGTTAACTTTAAAAATGCATTCAGAGAATCGATCGATTATTACATCTCGTAAAACAGCTATCTTCTTACTGCAAACATGAAAGAAATTTCAAGCATTTATTGGATAATGAGAAGGAATTGCTGAAATTTTTGAGCAGTGACGTCACGGAATGTTGTCTAGGTAGGTTATGGCGGACACTTTTGGAGCTTTATGCTATGATGCTTGTAGCTCTCATTGAAGACGGTATTTGGAGAGGATTTATGTAGTCAATCAACTAACCTTATTTAAGTAAAGTTAATTGAAGTCGGTGATCACTAACAGAAAAAGTCTTGATATGAGAAGAAAAATTCGGATTTATAAATTCATATTAGAAAATAGTTCAAGGATTTTGAGTTGTAACTTTCTTTTTTCGTTAAAATTAGAATCTGTTAGACTGGCGTAGAAATTCACAGCATGCAAGAATTTTAATTTCCGGATTTGTAGATAGTTCAAATATCCAAGAGAATGATAACGCTCCTATTCCTAATTTTTTCCGTAGTTGATTCCTCTGATGTTCATACAAAGGACAATCTAGTAGAATATGATCTATAGTTTCAGGTTCACCACACTGACAGCGGTCTGTATGCCAGAGATTAAACCTAAATAGAATAGAATTGGTAGGAAAAGATCTTGTTCTTATTCTGGCCAGCCATAGGTCTTCTAGTCGCGATTTCGTTAACAGTCTATGTTTTTTGCGAATAGATGTGAGATGAGTGAATGCTTCAGCGTATTTGCTATTTTTCCATTGATTGTAACTTTCGTTAAAGTAATGTTTCTTGATGTGTTGTTTCAGATCTTCAGGAGAAATAGATCGAATAGCATATTGATTCCCTGTTGCTGCTTTCGCCAATGAGTCGGCAATTTCATTACCTGCAATCCCTGAATGTCCTGGAACCCAAACTAACTGTATTGACAAGCACTTTTGAGTAGATTGAATCATTTGGGATCGAAGAAGTTGAATGATAGTTGGTGATGTCCTGGAACAATCTGAAAGAGCAGAGATGCAAGAAAGTGAATCTGTGAAAATGACATTTTTTGGGTTCAGTGCAAATTTTAGAGACTGCAATAAGTAGTGCCATAGCCTCTGCCGAGAAGATGGAGTTTATGGAATTAATTTTTCCTGTTATTGATAGACTAGTTGTAAAATTGACTATTGCAATACCCACATTTGATCCCTGCTTGGAAGCATCTGTAAATATCAACGTATTTGTCTGCCATGATGACTCACAAACTTGGTGAAATAGCTTACTAATTATATCTTTTGGCAATGATTAATTCTGAAAAGGGAGACTCGAGGAATAAATTGAGATTTTTTTGACATTTCTGGCCAGTCTATTGGGACTTTAAATATGCACGAGGTATTTATTCCTTGTTGCTCGAGCCACAATTTGGCTTTAATGGCTAGAGGATGATTACGATTAACTCGATTATAAGTTAGCTTTTCCCAAGCTAAAACACAGGGAGATAATGAGGACTTGCTTAAATTCCGAATGTAAAAGTTTAAGGAGAGCATTTCATGTCTAGAGTGAAGAGAAGTTTCTCCTGCTTCTTGTAGAACTATAGGTATGGGGGTCCACTTGGGAAAACCTGTGGCAATTCTTAGGGCAGTGTGATATATAGTTTCAAGGATTTTGCGATCTGTTGTGCATGCTGAACTAAATATATGACAGCCATAATCCAGACTGGAGACAATAAATGATTTTACGATTTGTAGAAGATGAGCAGTACGAGCACCCCATCTATTGCCTGCGATACCTTTTAAAGCATTCAACTTTTTTGATATAGCTTTTCTCTTTTCCTGAAAATGATGACGGAAAGATAAATTGTGTGAAAAATGTAATCCCAAAATTCGAACATTTTTACTCCAGGAAATAGGATGATTGTTGATGAACAAGTTGAAATTAGGTTGTTGTCGTTTTGAAGAAAAGTTGATCATAGAACATTTTTGTGGGTCTATCGATAACTTCCATTCCTGACACCAATTTTGTAATATTCCAAGTGCAGATGTTAGTTTCTGCTGAAGTTTTCCCAAATTAACAGATTCATATAGTAGAAATATATCATCAGCGTACATGAAGCATTTGATGTCAGGGGGAAGGATATCGTAGAGGTCTGCCATAAACACTGAGAACAGGAAAGGTGATAACACGCTCCCTTGTGGAACTCCCCTATATGATGTGGCTGGTGAAGATAGCTTATTTCTCCACTTTACTTGAAAATAGCGAGTTGTAATGAACTGTTGAATCCACAAAGCAGCATTTCCTTTGATGTTTGCTTGAAGTAATTTATAAACTAGGCCATCTGGCCAAACTGAATCACAGGCCTGGGAAATATCCACTGCAACCAAAACAACAAAATTTCTAGAGGATCTGGCAGAAGTTATGTGATGAATGATGGATAAAATACTGTCACAACCTCGATGTGGCAGAAATCCGTGGTGATTGGGATGAAAGAAAGATTTGGTTGATATATAGTCAATAAATCTCTTCAAAATCATTCTTTCCATTAATTTACACATGACACTAGTCAGAGATATAGGACGGTACGATGCCACAAGATTGGCCATCTTTCCCGGTTTTAAAATTGGAATGACAATAGAGGATTTCCATATTTCTGGTACAATACCTGTAAGCCACGATTTATTTATCAGGGAGAGGAGGTAGTCTAGGTTGGTAGTAGTAATTCCTTTTAGTATTTTTGCAGATATCTTATCTGGACCTACAGACGAGTTTTTGCATCTGGCCAAAGCTTCTTGTAGTTCAGATGCATTAAATGGTTTATTGTAAGAGAAATCCTCACTTGTACTTAAATCCAGTGGAATAACCTCTAAAATTGGTGAACGAGTGTAGAAGTCTAAACATATTATCTTGATGTGTAGGATCTGTCACTGGAGAATTATTATGTAATAGGATCATATGTGAAGTTGGAGATACTGTAACTCTATTTTGGAGATTTTTTAATAAATTAAAAATATTTTTTGATGTTCCAGCTGAAATTATTATTTCGTCTCAATATTTTCGAGAGAGAGATATGAGTAGTTGATGTAGTTCTGCTGCAGTTCTTTTATATGCCATCCAAACGTACTTATCACATGTGCTTTTGGCTTTACGCCAAAGACGTCTTTTTTGGCCCAGGAGATAACCACATCTAGAAGACCACCATGGAGGATAAGGTTTACATGGCATTTTCTGCCATCTTCGAAACTTGTGAAGTTTATTTATGCAGAGATGATTGAATTGTTCAATAGAATGAAGATTAGAAATTTCATGATCAGTATTGATGGAAGCAAAGAATTCTGACCACAGGATACGTGATCTGTTTGGTATATGGTGATCAATATCTCCTATAGCTATGCTAGTTTTAGATGGTAAATGATCACTTCCAAAACAATCTGGGTGAACTTCTATTTGACTTAGGTGATAAATGTCTGGTGATACAAAGGTGAAATCGATGAGTGAAGGTTTATGATGTGGGCCGTAATGTGTTGGAATTTCAGAGTTCAGGAGGCAGCAATTCTCTTCCTGAATCCATTCAAGAAGGTCATTTGCCCTTGATGAAGTAGAATAGCTTCCTAATGATGTATGTCTAATATTGAAATCTCCTATGATGATGTAAGGAGGCTGAATTCCTTGAATTATGCTATGAAGCCACTCTGAAGAAAATTTGCCAGGAGGAATGTAAACATTAATAATAGTTATTGTAGTTGTTGCCACTGTGATCTTGACTGCTAAGAGTTCTCTGCCATCATCTGAGGAACGGATAGGAGAAAATTGCCTTGTTGGAATGTTTTTATTTACTACTAGGAGAAGGCCGCCACCTCGGCTATCTTCTTTATCTTGACGAAAGATTATTTTGTTAAATAAAGATATCTTGTCAACTTTTTTTAACCAAGTTTCTTGTATTGCAATAATGTCTGCAGAGTTAAAATAATGAAGTTTCATGTATGGGCGCTTATTGAGAACACTACGAGCATTCCACGAAATTAATGAGAACATGAAAAAAGTTACAATTATTATGATTACAATTTGACTTCTACGGACTGATGCACACTGGATAGTAGTTGCGTTCCATCTGTTAGGAAATTTTATTAATTCCCTTTCTGAATTTTGCATTTTCAATTATTTTTGACTGCTCTTCAGAAGAGTTACCAAAATTAAATACACTGTTCACAGGTAAAATTGGATTGAACTGAATGTCACTATTACTAGGGTTTGATGATTGCTTTTGGATTCGACTACTTTTCCGAGTTTTCCTTCTAGCAGGGGAAGACGAGAGACTTCTAGTTTCAAATATTTTGCTTACAGTTTCTTCAAATTTTTGGAAAATAGTATTAAGAATTGTTTCTTGTTGGGTTTGAATAGCTAAAATTTTTTTGTCTACTGACTCTTCAAATTTTGTAAGTATTGATGTGACAATATCATTTATTTTTGCATGAGTAATTTCTGATGGTTGATTAGACTTTACAATAGTAGCAAAACTGGTTTTAGAGCTTTTAAATTGTCTTCTTGCTTCAATAAAAGATAAATGGTTTATTGCCTTAAATTTTAAAAACCGAGTTTCTTCTTCACGAGCTGAACATGAAGGATCATCTGACGCGTGAGATCCTTTGCAGTTTACACAATATGGGACTTTAGTTGAACAAGGATCATTATTGTGATGTGAGCCACAGAGTCTGCATAAAGCTGTTTGTACTTTACATGTTTTTGTTGCATGTGTGAATTTAAAACAAATTCCACATTGACGAACTTTATCCACAAAAATCTTTATGTTTACAATAGATAAAAATACTTTAATTTGAGACGGGATATTATGTCCGTAGACTCTTACCAAGATAGTTTCTGAAAGTTCTGAAGATCCCTTTTTATTGAAACGTCGTATTTGAGATACTATAAGGCCGTTATTTTCATTTTCTAATGCTAGATTTTCTAGACTTTCGTTCACTGATATGAACGGGATAGTAAATTTCGTAGTGTATTGTTCAATTTGTATTTGGGGAGTCACAGGAACATTTAATACTGTTTCGATTTTACAAATTTCTGTTGCTGTTTTATAATCATTTGTAGCCATAATTAGTTTTCCGTTTCTGGTATGTCTCACTTCTTCAATCCCATTTTTGTTGAAAATAGCATTTAATAGTTCAGATTTTAACTGTGAAGGTCTCTTAGGAACTGAGGCATATCCTGCTGTAGGACACAAAAACACTATGAAGTTTGAAATTCCGGCTTCTGAAGCTAATTGTATAGCTAGAGGTGTATTATCATCATAGTCTAATATAGAGTTCGATACATGTTTTGGTATGCGATATTCACATTCAATAGGTGGTATTTCGTCTTGTAAGTCTGTCATTTTGAATTTAACATCTTGTACGTACTTGAGAAATAAACTATAGAACTACTTGAACTAGAAACTAATAAACTAATTAATCTTATAAGGAATTCCCGAATTCCTCTAAACTTAAATAATTTAAAATAAATTGCTTGAGTTCTTCTCAATGCGAATAAAGTTCGAAGAAGTATGTACGTACCGATAAGAGTTTGCAACTTTTTCTCCACACAACCTTCAGATTTGAACGTAGACTCCGTTTTCGGAATTGTTTAGTAATGAGAATAATACCCCGTACGCATTGCCCGAAATAAGCGTTATCGGAATGTTGTCTACGGGAGTTGCTCAAACTGAAATATCGGCAACTCTAATGTAATAGGGGCTTTAGACTAATGCCTTGCTTGTGTCAACATTAAAAGGTTTCTTTTCTTATCCTGTATTTTAAATTTTCTTTAGATTTTCTATGAGGCTAAGAGTACGTGATAACTCAGAAATACAGAAGTCTTTTCTAAGGAAACATTTTATTCACAATTCTCACAGTCAAAATGATTACAATCACTTCAGTTTCAAGTTTTTACACAGGCTAAATACTTGTACAGTTTCTATAATACAAAAAATAAACACAGCAGCATTTAGACTTGACTCAGGCATCTGACTCCTTGCTTCATTTCATCGGATTCACTGCTTGGCTGAGGACAATACATCTTCAGTATAGGTCGTGAAAGTTTCTAGAACATACTTATAGTAAATCTATGGTACTTCGATTCTTGTTGATACTATTGATTTGAAATTTTTAAAAATGGTGATTTATTTTTGGTCTCAAAAATGTTGGTAAACAACGTCAAATAGCCAAAAATGTCTTCAAATATCGCCAAGTAGCATTATGTCATAAACCTATGTTTACTCGGCTATTATTTGCCCTATCGATTCAAAACTTCGAAAATTTTAACTTATATTTTGTCACCAAAATATCGACAAGTGACCAAGAATATCGCCAAACTGCCATAGATTTCAAACGCATTTCTCTGGCTCTTTAAGCATTGTACAACGCTTATTCAGCAAAAATATTAGTTTTCAGAACTATAATTTTACAAATTTAAAGATAATGATGATAATGATACAAGTAATTTAAAAGAAATATCAGACGTAACATAGGTATTTAGGTATTTATATCATTTATATTTTTGATAACAATATCTTCCACTAGTAGAACTGTCGTTTTGCCACGAGCTATGATGAGCCCAAAGGTAACCTGTTATCAAACATGTTACCTTTGGGCTCAATCAATGTGACCAAGTAATAATATAATATTTTTATAGTTAAAATTTAGGCCTTGATTATTAAGTTGCAATAGGCATACAAACTAATCATAGAGTAAATAACTAGTAAAATTAATCTTGTCAAATTTAGAAATATTATTTTGTTATTACTCAGGATATTTTCTTAAATTCATTCTACGAACTGAAGCAAGTCATTTGAATAAAAATAACATTTTCCAAGATGCTTAGTTTCTTTCTAAAAAGGAAAATAGTTTTAAATATGAAACAAATTTATTATTCAATGGCTTATATCAATATTCAATACTTAAACATTTATGACACTGCATATTTGAACAAAGGATTGTCACATAAGAATTTAATTATAGGTTATAAGGCATTTTTGTATAAAATATTTTAATTTCTGTACGTTGAAAAAGAGAAAAGTATCCCAAAAGCTTCACTCAAATAACAAATTATGAAAATTTATCGAATTATTCTGACATTTGTCTAAAGTAAGCAGATCATTTTTTGATAAAATAAACAGAATAAACCAATGCAAATGGTAATTAAGAATTGTTTAATATTATCTCTGTGTAATAATCCAAAAAACTTCAAAAAAGGAGATGTTTTCTATTCAAAAAAGGAGATCTATTTGTAGAAAATATGAAATTAAATTTTTAAAAGCTATCCTGTCAAGCATTTTTGTTCATTGTAATAGTTTAGAGACTTCTTGTTAGTTCCAAAAAATTTAAAATTAAATTCCATATAAAAAAGCAAAATTGCAAAACTTAATTCTAAATTTATTGTAATAACTATTAAAGAGATAAGCCTTGTAATATGAAACATTTTAAAATCTACAAATAAAAATTATGCATTTTGTTCAAATTTATACCAAAATATTTATTTTGAAAGTTAAAGTTTGACTGCTGAACAATTGCAGAAACAAAATGTTTTTTCAGTTTTCTTCAAAGGAATTTTTCCAGTGGAAAATATCTGACATCTTGTATGACATTTTAACTTAAATGCAAATGTCAAATATATTTTTCCATTACTAAATAACAACTTAGCAATACTTTAGCATTTCAAAACTGGGAAACATTTATAAATAAACAATACAGCGTAATAAAAACAAGTTTAAAACTGAAGAAATTATTTTTCTTTCGTGGTGTTTCCACGTATTTCTGTAAATATACACACATATGTAGGATATCTTGTATAAAGTAGGGAATATGTAAATCAAATAATTTGAAAAAAATTTCACAAAATTTATTTACATAAAGAAATAAAAATAATGTTAAAAAAAACTATTTTCAAAAGCTGCTGATAATTATTTCTGTAAGTTAACAACCTAAGCCTAACGAAAACAGTAAAATGCATACATAAAATTATGCAATGAATTAAGCAGAGTATGTAACACATAGTTGGTAACGAGTTGAATCAGTGAAAATATACTGCATCCTTTTCCTTTCTAGAAGAGAAATTATGTCATAAATACTGATGATATATGTTTGAAATGAGCAATCGATATTCTAGTGACAAAATTTACTGAGATTTTTCGAAGAGATATACACATACTTCGAATCACATAGGAATATATACGACGCATGCATTACAGAAGTATTAAAGTTTAAAGAGATAGAAAAATTGTTTGTGTTTTAAGTGATTATTCTTTGTTTGAAAAAATGTGTACTTGTTATTTTTCGCAGCATATGCATTCAATTTTCAATTATCTATATTAAATAATTCAGAAAGCGGAACAAGTTCAGTATCCCCATACACTTGGCGATCGCGGCGAATTTTTTTGTCGCCAAGCTAGGCGCGCGTTTATTAACACGGGATATTGCCCGAAGTTCGATCAAAAAATAAGCATTTCAGAAAATTTAAAAAGGGAAATAAATATAAATAATGGACTTACTTGATATGAAGTTAAGCTGACATGCCGATTGGTATATTTATTTCGACATTTTATTCGTTAGTCACCAGTGTCACATTTCAGTAAAAATAATTATTTAATTTTACAAAAAAAAAAGCATGCAAAAAATATTTTTCTAAATGTATACACTTTATAAAATTAAAAAAACCATACAAAAACTTATTTTTCAAATATAGACATTTTTTAAAATTAAAAAAAGAACACGAATAAAATATTTTTTTAATATATACACTTTTTAAGAAAATAAAAATGAAATACGAATAAAATAAAAAAATTAATGTAAGCAATAGAATTTAAATAAAATAATTACACCTTCTCCAAATACAATTTCTGTTAAAAAAATAATATTTGCGAATCCTAAATTAATTAATAATTTGGAATCCTGAGCTATTTGAACTAAAAAATTCTATTAACAATTCCGGGATTTCCAGCTGTTGGTCAAGAGCTGGAAAAAGTAATATTATAAGTAAACAAATAAAATATTATAAATAATATTATAAATAAACCAAATAAAATCCCTCATTATTATCTTTAATTTTTGCTAAAATAATTTGTTGATATTTTTAACAACATTTTGAACATGAAACATTTTAAATTAAAACAATAAATAAAGTAATTAAAACAATAAAAAGATGTTTTACACAATAAAAAGATAATAAATTAAGAAAACGAAATTAGGAAAAAAATATTTAACGATTTTAAATACATAAAATAAAATTTATCATTATATAAAAAATATATATATTATAAATAAACCAAATAAAAGTATATAATATAAAAGAAATAGTAAAAAAGAAAAATTTACGATGTTTGGACACTGGCGACAACGAAACACAACTGCGGGAAATCCAATAAATGCAACAGCAACAGTCAACCAAATTAAAATTAGAACACATAGCAAAGAAAGTTCTCGAAGTGAAACTAAAAAAGCTATTGCCACTAAAAAAAGCATATATAAAACGTAAAAATTATTTAAAAACGAGAAAAACGGAATCTGGTAACGAAAAAATAAAAATAGTAACAAAAACTAAATTTGGCAAAACTACAATAAAAACGAAAACTGAAATCGGCAACACTACAACGAAAACAACGGTTTCCAGATTTGGCGAGAAATCATCTGTATGGGGATACTGAACTTGTACCCAGAAAGCTATTATCTGCTAGAAAGAAAATTATGCATATTTTGGCATTCTGTCAATTACTAGGTAGATATATATTATAAACTATTCTCGGTGGCTTAGTTGTAGTGATTCGCTCAAGTCACAGGTCCTATTTTTGGGCTGAACAAGATTGATCTAGCCTTTTATCCCTACAGTGGGTCGATAAAATGGGAATATCAAGCTGGCTTAGTTGCTGAACACCTAGGTTCAGCACCACTCTTAATATTAGCTTAGGTGCTGAATGCTTAGGATTTGTGTTAGGATCATTACATGTTACGAACCTCAGGGATATCTTGTTCATTAAAACATATGTAGACCTATAGGCTTTGGCCCCCTTATGGGTTTTCGTGTCACAGAATAAAATATATGCAAGATCCTGCAAATTTTAAAACTTATTTTAAAATTCTCTCTGAAGTTAAGTTTTAAATACATGAGATAATTGAAATCCAGATTTATTGAATTAGTTTTTTTCTGAAATTTTATGCAATCAACGTTCTTTTAACTATAAAAATAATTAAACTAAAACTTTATATATATACATAAGCAGATATAATGGAGAAATTTCTGATTTTAAATATAAAAATTTATTTGACAAAAGAATTTTTGTTTCATTTTATGATGAATTATTTATCAAGTAAAGACATGTGCAAAATTCAAATAATATATATATATATATATATATATATATATATATATATATATATATATATATATATATATATATATATATATATATATACTACTGGCCACCAAAATTGCTACACCAAGAAGGAATGCAAATAGCAGAACGATATTTATTGGACACATACATTATAGTGGAAAGAACAAGTGATTAGATTTACAGGAAATTAGGATGTATAGATCTTGAGAAATCAGTACCCCAGAGCAGCCACCTCTGGCCGCAATAACAGCATTTATCCGCCTAGGACATGGAGTCAAACAGAGATTGTATGCCATGTACGGGGATCTCAGTCCATGCAGCTTCAACACTATGCCACAGTTCATCGACAGTAGTGGATGGTGAGTGATGGCGTGCCAATCGCTCGGCAACGTTCTCAATTGGTGACAGATCAGGAGAACGTGCTTGCCAGGGTAACAGTCGAACCTGTTCTGTATCAAAGAAGTTCAGAACAATACGGCAACATGCGGTCGTGCATTATCCTGTTGAAACAAAGGGAGGCCTCGAAGATAGGGCAGAGCCACAGGCCTTAACACATCGGAAATGTAACGGTTGCTGTTCAAAGTGCCGGTAATGCGAACAAGAGGTGATCGAGACGTGTATCCAATGGCACCCCATACCATCATTCCAGCAGATGGGCCAATATGGCGATGTCCAATGCAAGCTGGCAATGCGCGTTCTCCACGATGCCTCCAAACACGGATGCGGCCATCATGGTCCTTTATACAGAACCGAGATTCATCTGTAAAGATGACGTGATGCCATTCCCGCGTCCAGGTTCGTTGCTGATCACACCATTGAAGGCGCTCCTGTCTGTGACGCAGCGTCAATGGTAGCCGAAGCCATGGTCGCCGTGTGGACAATCCATGCTGCTGCAAACGTCGTCGAACTGTTCGAGCAGAAACTTGTTGCCTTGCAAATGACTCCATTTCTCGACTCAGGGTTCGTGACGTGGCTGTACGATCCCTTGTGACCATGAGGATAAGATGTCTGTCTTCTCTGCTGTTGATGGCGGGTCGCTGAGATCCTGCATGACGTTCCGTATGATTGCCCTGAATCCATCGATTCCATATTCTGCTAACAGTCATGGGGTCTCCACCAACGCGAGCAGCAATATTGCGGTATGATAAACCGCAATCCCGGAAGCCTATAATCCTTCCTCGATCAAAGTCAGACACGTGCTGATAGGCGCATTTCTTCTTCTTACACGAGGCATTACAACAACTTTCTTTGCCGAAAACAACGTTGTAACGGAAATTGAGTATGAGAAAACTGCTGTCAAATCTCTGGTTTTGTACACATTGTAGATGTCGCTACTGTCGCCTGCTTTGAATGAATGCGCTGAAAATCTAATCATTTGCAGATCACAGCAAGTTCTACCTGTCATGCAAATTTCACGTGTGTAGTGTGCCGCTTTCCTGGTGTATTAATTTTAATGGCCAGTAGTGTGTATATATATACATACATACATACATACATACATACATACATACATACATACATACATACATACATATATATATATATATATATATATATATATATATATATATATATATATATATATATATAATTATTTGAAAATATAACTTAAACAGTTGTATTTACATCTTGAACAATAATATTTAATATTATATTTATTGGTAAAACATTCTAGTCAAAATGTAAATCAATTATAAAAAAGTTTCCAAAATATCTTATGTAATCTCATGATAATTCAATATGAACTAAATGATGTAAATAAAATCTATATTTTAAATAAAAAATGCGTCTTATATGGATGAATAAAATTCTTTCTATTTTTTCGTCTTATTAAAATAAATGAGCAAGTGATAAAAATATGTAGCAAGTGGAAGTAAATTTATTATATTTTGTGATATGGAATTTTTGTGATTTCCTTAACATAATGAAAAATCATGAATATTTTCCAAATCCTTTCAAGTGAGCATTCTTTTTAAATGAATATTTATTAAGATACTCTTTATGAATATTTAGTTATGTACATGTCATATATTTCAGTACTGCTAAAGTAATCATATATTTATTTGAATAAATCGATGGTTGATGAGAATAAATCTGTATCATAAAGAAACACCAAGACCGATTATGAAGTTATTGAGAGAAATAAAGCGAATGTATACTGCATGTAAATTTCATATTGACAATACATTGGAAGATACAGAAACTGTAAATTGAAATTTTTTCCTAGATAACGATTTATCAGTCTTCCATAAAGGGTAAAAATATTATTTAGTTTAGACTGTTATTTAAGCTATTTGTTTATCAAGACAAAATGTAGTTGTTTTATTGAAAATTGTCATTTTTATATACATGAAACTGCAAGTAAGTTGTGATCACAACCGACACTTACAATGCGTTTATTTCTCGAAATAAATCGAACTATATCCCTTTTCTGAATACTATGGTACATTTAGTAATGTTACTGACGTAGAATAGTTACATCACCTTGTTTGAAGATAGTTAGATTGCTTTTTTATTATTATTATTGGATTACATATATTCAGACTTCTATGCTTGATTCTTGAGATCCGCTTGTAAGTCTTCGTCGATAAAAGGACAAATAGCACAATGACAGATTTACAACCACAGAAGAATAACGAAGAAAACAACCAGGGCCACGGTGGGAATCGAACCCACACTCCTACGCTCTCAAGCGATTAGCGGAGTGATACTTTGACCACTCAGCCACGGAGCGCCCATTTAGTTTGCTAGTTGTAGTTATTCATGCTATTAAAATCTGCTGTACCATTGCCAGCCTTGTATTATAAACTCGGAATGAGACTTAATAATTTGAGTAATAAGGTACTCAAGTAATACCTTATTAACTCAAATTAGTTTTTTGCAGTTTGCTTTATTGAGGAGGGAAAACTTGAAGTCCTAACATCGGTGGATATAGTAGTTCTGCATAATAGTGTCAATACATGTCGCAAGTGATACCTAATGAATTAAATGTCCGCCTACTGTAACAATGCGAGGTAATTTCACTCAGTAAATCAGTTATGCAATAATCCTTGAATAATGACGGTAGCGATAGGTTATAAGAAATGTGATTATGTATAAAATTGGATCATAAGAATAATCTTTAATCAAATATAGTATGAACTGGTATTAAATGTATTTTGAAGCTTCTATAATTAAATTTAACATTTAAATATCTATGATGAATATAAAGTTAATATTTAGTTCATGAATTTAATGAAGTTAAAATAAACTAGGATGAAATGCATTCCTTATTTAAAAGATATATTCACTTTTAATAACCTAAATATATCCCCCCCGGAAAGAAATTTACGTGGTAGCTATTGAAATGCCTTACAATGGCTTTCGGTTGTTAGATTGTCCACCAGAGGTGTCAAAAGATCCATATATTAAGCAGATTACTCAACACTATCCATCCACTACTGGAAAGTTTCGACAACGAAATGCTTTGCAGTGTGATTTTATCATACTGAAAACATTTTCCATTCAGATACAAAAGGAAGTGTATGAACAAGATGCTGTTGCATAATTCACAAATACTAGGATTTCTTTCATAAATACAAGGGGAGGATGTTGTTGTTGTTGCACCAGCGTGCTTCCCTGTTCCTATCAGTTAGATAGAACTAGTTAGATAGAAGCGGCTGGGTGGAGTCTTTGTGATTTTGAAGCAGGGACCCAGCAGAAGGCCCTAAATACTTGGCCTGCCGCCGCCAGAGTTATCATTTCACTTAGAGGACATTGCGACCACGCCCAGTATTAACGTGCCCCAGCCGTCTTTAGCGGACATCACAGTTGGCCGGGATTCAAACTCACTACCTTCTGATATTGAGAATGACACCCTAACCAACCAGACCACTATAGACCGGAGCAGGCCCAGTGGCAAAATCAACCATGCGTTATGTAGTCAATGGAAACATCCGCCACATCAAGCAACAACATTCAGTGTAAGTCACGTGACAGTGTGTTCATGAGGACAGAGGAGTGACCTCTGCTGCGGAGGAAATATCACAACAAAAGGATATAATAAAATGATCGGTACCAAGCAGAAGTACCCCAATTTTAGGCCTACCCACTACAGATATCATTTCATGTGGAGGACATTGTGACCACGTCACATTTAATGTGCTCTTGCGGGCATAAGCGAATACGGCCAATTTTTGATTAGGTCGCGATTCAAACTCCCAACCTTCCCATAGTGAAAAAGAACTCCCTAACAGATCAGGTCAGCCGAGCTGGCAGCCGAATGGTTAGCGCTCTTGCCATTGATTCAACAGTTCGTGGATTCGAATCCCACCTTTGGCATGGGTATTTGTAGTGGTTTGGAATCCACTTTAAACCATAGGTCCTGGTCTAATTAGCCCTCATGTGTGCAAAAAAATGACCGTTGAGAGACAAACAAAACTAACAGATCAGACAACTGGACCCGTCATGCTAAAAAAAATTTAACATGGAAAATGCAGTGACTACTGATTTATTTCAATAAGTTGATTTTAATAGCTTATTGCGGTAACGTTTGGATATTCAATTTCATTTTTCAATAGCAATATGAGAAACAGAAAATCGGGGGCTTCAGGTAGCACTGTTAAGTATTATTAATCTGACTGTTAATAGAAAATGTCCACTAAGAGTGTAAAGGAATAACGGGATCAAGATATATGGGCTTCCTCTTCGAGAAAAAAGAGTATTAAATGAAAATAAAAGAGATGCGAAAAATGGCTAATCAGAAAAAAGAACTAGAATAAGTGAATTATATACAAGAAAGTATGCTATTTCCATGTAAAGTTTTTAATAATTTTGAAAACACCGGAATAACTAATTTAAATTTATATCCATAATTT
This sequence comes from Latrodectus hesperus, assembly GCA_037975125.1. Taxonomy (NCBI): domain Eukaryota; kingdom Metazoa; phylum Arthropoda; class Arachnida; order Araneae; family Theridiidae; genus Latrodectus; species Latrodectus hesperus. The sequence continues at coordinate 2,910 of JAJQOW010002175.1, read as the reverse complement.
ACGAAAGCACTTTTACTTAGAAAATTACTTTATCAATTAAATAGCAGATTTAAATAAAAATGAAAGGAGAAAACTATATAAATATTTGGTTTCCTTTTGTGCAAAATAAATTTAAATGCAATGATTTTAAATTTTTAAAGAGCTTAAGGCCCACTAAAGTAGAGAATGATGGGAAAAAAGAGATATTTGAACCACTTTTACTTTAAAAGCTTTTAGTTAAATTTTTTGGTGCATTTTCATAATAATTTTAATTTTGTTAAGTATATTACATTGCTATTATCTGTTGTTGTTGTTGTTACATATGACACTTTAGCGTAGTGGTTAGGGCATCGGCGTTCCGTCTGAAAGGACAGGGCTCGATTCTCAATGCAGCCCAAGACCCACCAAGTACATGCCATATACGTTCTCGTTTATTTTATGGAATCGAAAGTGCTGCTGTTGTTCGATGAACAGTTCCCATGTGTGTAATGATCTGAAACATTTCCTCATTCTACAGATCAATGTTATAATTGAAAAAATAAATCCTCTGAAGTAGCCCCCCCATGTATAAAAAGATAAAATTTATTTTTTATGCGAACTTTAAAAAAATATTCTGCAGTGAGCCAAGATTGTAAGATAAAGATCCAGTTTTATAACCAAATATTAAATTTGTATTGATAAAACACTATAAGAATATAATGATCAGAAAAATCGATTAATATTTTTGTATTTTTGTTTTATAAAAAATATAATAGTAGAAATTTTGCTTTAAGTGTCTCTCTGTATTCCTACAAAATATATTTTATCCTGGAAGTTTCTAAAATAAACTGTTTAGGATTATTTCTAATAAAATATTTATATATCTGATAATGGAAAATGATTACATTATTTAATAATTTTTGAAATAAAGAGAAAATTAATTTTTCATAATTCTAATAATGTTTATTTAAATCACATTAAACGGCTATTTTTGATAGAAAATAAAATTAGTAACATTTTTATGCAATAAAATATTTAAATAAAAGCTTGGAAAAAATTTTTTAAATAAAATTTAAAAAGAAATTGGGAAAATGTGACATTTAATTTAATTTTTTATACTATAAGTATCATTCAACGTGAAATATAACCTGTCTAAATCATGAAGTAAATTTTACTGAATATGAAAAATATTTGACAAAAATAATAGCTGAAACAAACGTATAAATATAATAGCATGCATTACTTTTATTTTTATACAGTCAAAGTCATATTCTTATGCATATAAAAAAAAACTAAACACAACTTTTGTGCAGAGACATAATCTTAAAATACTAAAAGCACTCCGTTACAAATTTTATGAAGCTTATTTTAGTAAGAAAGAACCTCATACGCAAATTATGTCCTATGAAAATCTTGAATCTAAATAAGGAAAATATATTCACGTCATGGGAAATATCTAAAAATGCAACATCTCTCTTTTGTTGAAATAGAAAAGTGGAAATAACAAGTACCGCACCGAAAGAAGTGAGAAAATGTACAACGGAAATACAGAACAAAATAAATCATTCTAACTTTATTTAAAGGAAATTTCTGTCAGGAAAATGGAAATGTGCCTGCGCGGAACGCGAGTTCCGATTTATAGGTCAGAGCCTAACATGTCAGCGATTGTTCAAGGGGTATTAGAATTGAAAAATAGGCGCACAAGAAAGGATTTAAATACTATTTATTGAAATTACATATCTCGAGCAGAATCTCCACGGAATTTCAAAAGTTCGTTTCAATGAATTTAAATTATTTTTCAAACCTGGGCTCTTTTTTTTTTTTTTTTTTTTTTTTGAAGATTATATATTTCTTAGCATTATTTTTTTGCTAAATAGATTTTTTAATAGACGTATACCTTAATAGCGTATTTATTTAACTGTACTTAATTATTTTACATTTTAATGTTTTAATAACTTATATCAAAAACAGTAATTAATTAAGTTTCTATAATAAACCTTTTAAGTATTATTTGAAATCTGTATATCATTATTTATGCTTTGGCAAACATTGTAAGTTTTTATTGTAAGCTAACAAACGTACATTTGCAGTACATAAATTTTTTAAATTTCCAATGACAGGGCAAATACTAGGAATAACACAAATAAAACAAATGAAAACGCACAAAAAAGACATATTTGTATTTTAAAAAATCTAACATAAGCGAATACTAGTTAAAATTTTATTGGACTAATCTTAAAAGTTACTATATATAAGAATCCCAAACTCAGTTTTCTTAATAGTAAATGTTCTGTAAATGCTTAAGTATTTCTGTAATGTATTTAATTGTTAATCATTTTTATTAACATATTTATTGGTAGTCATTGATAATATTTCTTAAGCTCCGAGTTTTATCTCAAAGTAGACCTCCCTCCTTGTGGTGCACCCTGGAGCCGCATATCATGCGGCAAAGTGGTCTGCAGGTCTCGGCATTCCAAAAAAATGTTCACTTCTATTTTATTAGTTATTCACTTCTGAATTTAATTAAAAATTTTATATTTGAATTTTATCACAGGTGTTTTACTCTATTGAAATAATAATTTTGTTCAGAAAATAATTAATAATAAATTACTTGAATAAATATTGCACGTGGCTCAGAGATAGTTCTTATAAATGGTAGATTCCATTTATGATCTCAGTATACATATATATATACACACACACACACATATATATGTTGTACCGAGCTCCACGGGTTCGTGTCGATTGAGAGTTGAATAAAGCAACCACTTAATGAACACAAGACTTTTATAAAAAAAAACTTCACTAGATAAACGAAATTCCCGCTGTAACAATCACAATTATACAGCTACAATTCGTCAGATATAACAAGAAACAGCTTCCAATCACAGGTCTCAAATACCTCAGACAGAGAACAACTAGCAGTCACAACTAATCGTCTTCACTCACTGA
>JAJQOW010002174.1:0-22764 GCA_037975125.1 Latrodectus hesperus | reverse complement strand
ATTAAATAAAAGAAAATGCTTCCTGGCATAAAAAAAATTAAAAAACAAAAAGAACAGGGTGTACTTAAAATGTGCGTCTACCACTCACGGAAGAAAAGATCCATTCTACAACTCTAAATGAGATTTTTGAATAGGATTTTTCTCGATAAGCCTCATAATTTTATACCATGGAATGAACTTCTTTTCGAATTTGATTTGTCCTCAGATATAATATTTTGACGATGAATATAGTTTTTCCAATTTAAAATCATACGGAACAATTGTTTGTTGATATTTTAGAATACAATTTTTATTCTTTAACATAAAAAATTAAAAACATAAGGCTTTTAATTTTACATGGTATCCAAATTATAAAAGTAATTTAGTATTTTTAATTTATTAATAAATTCATGGTAACTCAAAGCTATACATTCGATAGATGAAATATTAAGATTATATCTACCGCGTAATTGGATATTAAATTTTTATAATTAAAGACTTGAGGTAGTAAATATAATTATTTTGATTAAAAACAATTTTATTTTTCATTACATAATAACAAAATAGTTGGAATATAAATATGTAATTTGAAATAAAATATTTCTGAAAATGCTAATATCTATTTTAATTACACAATTAAACCATGATTGTTTAAACAGGAAATTAAAATGAAGTGTTCCTATATATTTCCAAGAATTACAATAATGTTTGTAAGATCTTTCTGTCTATTCGAAAATCGATTTGACTAAAAACTTGGAATTATTGCTAATAGAAAAGATAAAAAATGAAAATACCCAAAATACTCATTTAAGGGCCGAATTCATAAAATAAGTTTCCATGAGAGAGATATTTAAATTCTGGCTTTATCATTAGAACTATAAAGGTAAATGATATGTTTACGGTCCGATATAATTAACAACAGGGTTAAGACAAGAGAAAATATCAAATTTACTTATTTATTCGGGTGTTCTTTTAAGAAATTACATTTTCTAATAGTCTTATATCACTTTCTAAAAAAAAAAAATCATTCATTCTCTTACTTTTTCACTAAATAAGAATAAAAAAATCTTGTAAGTAATTCTATTTTCTGCAATTTAATTATGTAGACAGCTTGTAAAATAATTAACTTTATATTTTGATAGTGTTTTTATGGTCGCTATATATAAAATTTAAAGGCAAAATTGCTTTCGAGTTTCGTAATAGTTTATTTGTATAATTTTTCTTATTATAGCAATATTTGATTGAATTAATTATACGGCAAAGCTTGATAGTTTAATCTTTAAAACAAATGGAAACCATAATATTCGAAAACGGGTAACTCATAAATGTCATACTAGAACAGTGTAAAGAAATATTTTTCTGAATAATCTTTAAGTAAATATTTGAGAAATCTCAAGAACATTCAGATATCTTCAAAGAAATCTTTTTCTGATCTAGATTAAAGCTCAGATTCATTGAACGAAAAAACTACACTATGTACACAGTGTATTGTTTTCTGGTAAGCGCAATTTAATTATAACTTTTTATTCGCTTGTATTAAAAATTGATGTAATAGATTTTACCATTCGATAAAAATTAAATTTATAATTTATGAAGAAATCAGCATATTAAAATCGACATACAATGTAAACTCTACATTCTTTAATGATATAATTTCTAAATTGCTTAGTAGTAAAAAAATTACGTGTTCTTATAAATAATATTTAATATTAAATACAATATTTATTACAATCTAAACATCTTTTTACTAAGTAATTTTGAGATAATGTTAGAGAAACAAAGTAAGTATTTTAGAGGAAACATAATAAAGCATTTTATAATTAAATTGTTTTTAAATGTAAATAATTACATTTATATGATAGATTTATATTGATAAATATAGGAGTGGCCCAAAATAATAGTAAACTCATGCGTAATAATCCCATCACAGTGCTGAGAGCGCCATCTGTAAACAAGAGATGCTTAGTTGATGATTTGTATCCAATGTGAAAACAGGATCATTCGATTCTTCTACAACTCATAAAAAAGAAGTATTTAAAATATATTAAAGAAGAAGAAGAAATAACACACGTAAGATCGTCCCGTGATTTGGGTACTAAATTAATCGGAAAATAAGACGTTTCAGTTGTTTCACACTTCAGGTTATATGGTCCTTTTGCCTCGCCATTTCAGATTAATGTCTGTCGCAAAGGGTTTTGCAATCAAAGCTCTGTCCCAAGTATTTTGTTTATGCAATTTTTTCCAACTTTATGAGTTTATACTGGGTTCTGTAGATGTTCATTCAGCCTAGCAGATGCTTCCGGTCTTCCTTCTAGAGGTCACATTTTCCTTTATGTCCATTAGTATCGCGATGACTATGTTTTTCCTTCTATAGCTCTGCCTTGCAAATATTTTCTGCCATGATTTATGCCATGTTGTCATGGCCTTCAACACGATCCCTACTGATATTACAACAGCTTAGGCACTATAGTTGCCGATCCCGTGACAACACAGTTCTAACTAGCTGCCTTCATGAAGTTCTGACATGTCTCACTCATCAACTTCAGCCGAAACGAACGCAAACGGAGCAAATAATGTATAATAAATTCACACACATCATTGAAACCATAAAAAGTAATGTAGCTCAAAAAACTGTTATTTAATATTTTAATTCTATTCTATCTCATTAGGGAATAATTGTTTTCTGTGAAGTTTAACCATTATTTTTGACTATCCAGTATACTTACAATGCAAATTCAATTTAAAGAACATATTTTAACTTCATTAGAATATGATACTGTTTCAAAAAACTCTGAATGTTATAAAGTAATCTTTTAGCGTATATATATATATATATATATATATATATATATATATATATATATATATATAATACCATTCATTTTATAGGGTGGCTTAAAAGCTGTTTTGTGGACTGACGTTTATCAATCTGGACTGATTTTTATCTGCATCATAGCCATGTACGTGGCAGGTATTAGTGATGGGGAAGGAGTTCAGCAAATATATCATTAATTAAACGAAGGAAAGAGAATAAATTTATTTGAGAGAGAGAATCAATCCTTGATTTTTACATTATGTCATTTCTTTAACCATTATCTTTAATACAAATGGAATCTCCTTACTTTTAGCTTCCAATTGAATTTCATCAAACGGTACACTTTTTGGTCTAGTTTTACCAGAGGCTTACTGTTTGGGATAGGCTGTTATGGTACAAACCAATTAGAAGTGCAAAGGGTTTTGAGCATGAGAGATGCAAATAAGGCTAAATTGTAAGTTGATGTTTCTTCCCAGTCTTCAAAAGTATTTTCAAGAAATTCAATGTAAGCTAATTTAAAAACATATTTCTGCGCAAGTATATATATTGTTGAGAAAAATGTGTACTTATTTTCTTTGCAGAACTTTGTTAACAGGTGTTGTTCCAGTATCGTTTGCTTTTGGCCTATGCACATTCTTTGGTGTGATACTATATTCTGTTTATTACAATTGCGATCCAATCTTAAATAAGGAACACACTGGACTAACCAAGTAAGTTCGTATTCATATCTTGAATAGTATTTAATAATAGTTGATCTCCTATATGATTTATAGCTAAATTTTTTATGTTATTTAATATAAATGTCTTCAAAATTATTTTAAGAAAAATTATTCTCTCACTCCTTCACTTCTTTTAAAAAAATCTTATAAAAAAATTTAAAAAGCAGTAACGAGTGTCTCTAAAATTCAAAACCAGCTATCTTCTTACTATCCTCTTAGTCATTTAAAAATATTATTTACAAATATCTTGTGTGTACTTTAATAATTTAGAAATTTAAGTATTCATGTTCTGCTTATAAATTAGTGTTTTTGGAATTAATTTTGCGTTTTTACGTGAGTTCATGTTAATCTAGGTATTTTATATTATTATTAAATCATTAAATAAAACATTACATATCACCATCAGTTACTTTAATAAACCTCAAACTTGCTTCCCTTAACTTTGAATCGCTGACATCTATAATAAAAAATTATCAGTTTATAAATATGACATTTTTTTAACAGATTTGTGAGAAGAAAATGTATACAAAACACATTAATTTATTTGCAACTTCTAACACTGTAACATCATCCAATGCGTCAGAAAGAAGGTACTTTTACATTCAGTAAAACACTTAAACCACTCTTTTCTCAGTGACAGCAAACTTTCCTTCCATGCAAATGGTAATATAACTAATAAGAAGTACTTCCTCTGTTTTGCTAGTTTTGGGATACACATTCGATAAAACTCGCACACGAACAGTTAGGACTTTATTCGAAGCCTCTGTACCTTGACTTACGTTGTGTTGTTTGCGTTAAACATAAATTTAACGAATTTTATTCTTTTTCGTTTCTCAGATGATTCCTTACTACATCATCACAAGGTTCAATTCAATACCTGGAATGACTGGACTGTGCATCGCAGGAATTTTCAGCGCTTCCCTCAGCACTATTTCTTCAACTCTTAACTCCTTGTCTACAGTCACGGTTGTAGATTTTATAAAGCCTATGATGAAGAAATTTGGCCAAATCTCTGATATCGAAATGGTTTGGTTGGCAAAATTGCTCAGTATATTTTAGATGCATATGTAAATATATTCATACTTTAAAATGTAATACTATAATTAATTTAATTTAGTTTAATCATTTAAATTAAGTAATTAGTTTTTTAAAATCAGTTGCTATCTATCAAGAATAAATTTATCTGATCGAAAGGCTCATGGATATGGTATTGATGTGCTCCATTTGAAAATAATAAATGATTAAAAAAATCAACGATAATGACATTATCATAAAATTTAACTCATATTATTGTATTATTTAAAGCAAGGCAGTTATTTTAGTTTTTTTTAATTGCTATTGTATTATTATAAGTTTAATATAATGTTATTTTTCCTATAAATAAAACAATAATTATAAGTTTAATATAATGTTATTTTTCCTATAAATATTCTGCACATTTTAATTAATAAATAATTATGCAAAATATGCATAGTTTTGAGAATAATGTTGCTTATGATTTTCAATAAATAACACGGATCTGTTTTTCAATATAAAAAATTGCTTGCATCAAAAGCAATATTTTTTACTGTACATTAAATACTATAAGTAAATGAAATATTTACCTGTAAATTTCTCCTTTTACTGAAATTACCATCCTAACTCAAATTTTGTAACGTTTAGTAGCTTCTGCGTGCTTAGATGAAGTTTTTGTTTTCATTTTTTTTAATTTATGAAATGGTGATACATTCTTAGAGTTCATATATATTACTGCTATAATCCACAATCCCAATAAAAACAATTATCGATGGATCTTTAATTAATCTATTGATACATGCGTCATATAGACGTGAATTACCATACATTATGTCTGAATAATATTGCATTAGTTTTTGTTTTTATTTTAAGCCTAATAATTGTGCCGTGAATAAATTCTTTTCTCAACAATAAAACTGACTTTTAAGACAGTTAAGCAAATTTGTCCTGTTAATATTAAGAAATATTAAGCAATATCTCATTACTTTTCATAATAATGAGATGTTGCCTAATATTTCTTTCTGATATTTATATTATTTAATATTTCCAATAAGTGCCTACTATTTCTTGATAATTCAAGCTCGGGATTGCTTTATGAGACATAATTATTATTGTATGATTATTGAAATTATTGTATGATTCTTTACATCATCAAATCGGAAATTCTGCTGAAGCTTCCGTGAATTTCACATTTAACTGTTATTTTAAAGATATCATGAAAATTTATTGAGTTTAAATTGCATCGTTCATCATTCTCTAATTTTGTCATTTGTATCACTTTCAAGTTCTTTTGTATGGTGGAATCTGCATCGCGCTAAGCTTTTCGATCCGGGAACTGTCCAGGCTGATGCAGCTTGCGAATGCCGTCGTCAACTCCACAGAAGGACCGATGCTTGCGGTGTTCCTGATCGGAGTGCTGTCCACCAAAGCTTCTGATAAGGTACTGATGAAAACTCTACCAGTACTTTTAACAGTCAGTATCTTCTTTATCTGTCAAACTATCTAATATTATCTCGGTATAAAATGCTTATCTCAACAACTATAATTATGTAGTTCTAGTTGTCAAAATGCTTTAACTGGCGTAACACATTTTAAATGTAATACACATACATTTAAACAATGGCGTAACACACATTAAAATAACTTTTTAAAGTGATTTCATATATTTCATATTTTTCAGATTGCCTCTTCCAGTTTCGCAACCGTGACCTGGATTGCTATCGGCTCCCTGTACAGTGACTACCAGGATCCTTACTTACCACTTAGTACGAGCATGTGTGCTGATAATAAGAATATGACACATCTACGTTATGGAACTTTTGAAAATTGCTCATTATCTTTTCAGCATTCCTCCTATCGCTCTGAAAAGTAAGTTTGTTTCAATAAGATTGAAAATCACACTTTTGTAAATTTTGAACTCTATTTAAAATTTGGTAGATGTTTTTGATAAAACTTTAATTATATACGTAATAAATTATGCCTGTATATATATATATATATATATATATATATATATATATATATATATATATATATATATATATATATATATATATATATATATATATATATAATTTATAATTTAATAGGCACATACTTTTTTATTTAAAGCTAATTTAATCTCATCTGATACTGTAGAATAAAACCAACCAAAATACTACTATTTTTAAGCATTCTGTGGTATGCTTTAACAAAGAAAGCTATTCATATATTATGGTTATGTTCAAATTTTTTTGAATATGTTTATTTTACAAATATGATTGCTATTTGCATGTGTTACAAATATAGTTAAACTTTATATAATTAAGTTTAGAAAATTATATTTTTAATTTTCGATTAAAAAGAAACTTTTTGTTAAGTATTTTGGATGATAGTTATTTTAAATCATAATTGCGTTTCTTGTTTAACTAGTAGTTAGAAAATAAAAAAATAATATACCGCTGAATGTGATCTTAAATTTATCTATAACATGCTTTATAGAAAAATTCTTTTCAAGAAAATATCTACCTTGATTACTATTCGATCGAGTATTGAAAATATTCAAAAAGACACTACATCTGGATAAATAAGTTTCAATATTTACAGTATAATTTTAAAAAATTAAATTTGCATAAAAAGTCAACATTATGAAACATTTTAACTGTCAATAAATTAGCTGTTCTTCTTCTAGAAACTAAGCATTACAGGATACGATATGTTTAAATGTATAAAAATATTTTAATTTCCATCAAAGAATTTTTAAAACCACTTTTTGAAAGTGTTTTCAGTGTAAGAGCAGCATAATTCCTTTCAGAAGAAAATTTAAAAACCAATAATCTTTAGCTTCCTGTTTGAAATTGTAAAATTCCATATATCTTTGTTACGTATTATGCTTACAAAAGATGTGTTTGTAGTTATTTTCCACAATAATCAGCCTTCGTAATCAAAATGTCATCTTCGAACTGCCAACTGATTATTTCAACCAAATATTGTCTTTTTATAATTGTTTTTTAATTAGATATAATTTCATTAATGCCTAAGAATAAATCAACGAACGATGAAACTTATAAATTAAAAAAAACTTTAACACCTATTTTGATATCTAGTGTGTGTTAAGCAAATTTATACAAACAACCAGATGTAAATCTCTATATGTATATGTATGTAACTATAATAAATGATTCTTTTAAATCAACATATTCTGCAATCACATTGCAATGGTACTAAGACTTGATCAGATCACGTTTACTATATTTGTAAATATCTTTTATTACAAATATAAAGTTTGAATGCTTAATTTTAATAATATAAAAATTATTTTAGAGAGACATTTGTTTTGTACAAAATATCGTTTATGTGACATTCTTTCTTTGGATTTCTGTTAACAATTATTTTTGTAACAGTACTCGTTCTATTAACAGGTGAGTAAAAAATACATAAGTAATTTCTTTATACCTTTATTTAAAGTGTATTGTATAAACAAAATAAATTTGCCTAATTTTTTCAAATGTATTTTGCATTCAAATGGTATAATAATACACTATATACAGCTATATTTTGATTGAATACTGCTTTTAAATACGCCTCATATACAGTTAGCCCATCTTCTTCAATTTTTTAAATTGCAAATGGCTTAACTGACCTATTACAACAAAACAACAAAAAATATCACTAAAACATCTTTCCATTAATTTATTTTACAACGATAGCTTCTTTGCTGGACTGATAATATCTGATATTTAAATTCATTGATTCCTAACATTTCTGGTATTTGATGATGAGAAATCGAAAAAATATCCCAACAGTAATGTAAACCAAGATTTTTCAAACATGTTGCATTTTAAGAATAAATTTATTTTCTGCATGCAGACAGAAAAGATGGAAAAAATTAAAAACTCATAACTTAATAATTGATTCTAATGTTATGAAGCACATTTTCTTAGTGAATTAAATTTCATTGATTATGCATTTTCCATAGCTGTATTATTAAAATTAACAAAGAGGATAATTAATAGTCAGGGATAACCTTCTCTGCCACTCCCTACGCACGACTTCGAGAATGTTCTGGCATTCTATTCAGTATGTAAATAATAAATTAAATTAGATTTAGAGTTAATTTAATGTCTTCCTGTTGTTTTGTACAGTGAAAATTTAGCCAAAATTCATTATTAAGGCTTTATTATTAAATACCTCCCAAGTATTCTTAGGATAAACAAAAGACATCCTGCTAATTATGAATGATTATTTGATGATTGATTGAATTATGATTAATTATGAATGATAATTATGAATGAATGATTATTTAGTCTTATAGAGAGAACTTGAAAATAGAATGAACAAACGAGGCAAAATTTAATTCGAAGAAATGTTCATTGCAATTCACTGGTTTTAGCGCTTACTCCATGAGCGCTTCCAACAAAGTTCCTATATTATACTTCACAGTGAGAGATTGTTTTGAAATTGTGTTTCTTCATGCTGAAATCGAGATCTCATTCACACAGATAAAGATTACTGTAATGAAATCAAATTTCAATAATGTGCTTCGGAATCTCTGGAGAAGGATATATAATATCTTTAATTAAAAGATTGAGGTACTTGTGGTTTTCACGACAACGCAGTAGATCACAAATTAAATATAAAGCTGCTTATTTTGACCCATCTATTAAATTAAAAAAATACTGACTCTCCATCGAAAAATCTCCTAAGTAATAATAACTATAATTGCGATAGTCCAATAGATAAATATATATAGGTATGCTGAGTATCTATGCTCATAACGATTTGCAGGAACTTTTCTTATTTATGAAAAATGTGACGGAGAAGAGATTATCGCCTTATTTTGGTTTTCATGGTCTTGATTTCTTTTCTTTATTTCTCGGCTGTAGTAGCCGATAGTATATTTTTATATTGACACTAAAGTAGAATCATAAGTAATTCTTTATGATTCTACTTTAGTGTCAATATACTAATATTGGTACTAGTCCATTTCGATATCAGCAAGATAAGCTATATTTCATGTCTCAAATTTTAATAAGGCGTGTTTTGAAGAAATGTGATATACCAACCGAAAGTTTCGACATCAAATGATTGAACATTTGTTGAATGAATAAGGGAACTTATTTATTGAAGACCTGAGACAACGCGACTATTACCTATTTGCCTTACTTAATGCGGATTCTGAACATAATTCTTGCAGGAAAATGTCTGAATTAATAAAACAATTCTATAATTTACGATTGGTAAGTCACAAACACTCTCTGTTGATGAAAATGTCCTTTATACAACACTTAATTTATACCAAACTCGGTTATGGTTAGTGTCATAAGGTTTTAATAATGAATGGAAAGGTAGGATATATATCTTATTTGAATTTATTTTCGGTATTGAAATGAACTGAGGTAAATTAAAATTTTATTATAAGTAAGTTTTTTTAACTGTATCAGTTCCTTAATTAAAACTCTTTTAACATTTTTCTAGGATGGTGAAAAAATGCTATACCTGCAGATTCAAAATGTTTGAGTCCTGTGACCCACTTGTGGATGAAAAAGGTTGAACCAGAAAACAAATGTTTCGAAGATGACATTAAAATTATAAAATGCAGTAATATAGAAATTGCACAAAGGTAGCATTAAAGATTTTAGATATTTTAAAAATTTTCATTGGTACTTAACTAAATACTTTTTACAATTAGTTTTGTTTTCTGAAATGGATTAGATAGAATTCACATTAAATGAAATCTTTAAATTCAATATAAATTAAAAATAAAATGAAAATTTTTATGCGATAACAAAACTTTAACACGAAGTGAAACACACTTTATTTAGCTTCTTTTAAATAATATTGTTGAAATGTGTATCATTCAAATACAACAATAATATTTGTGTAAAGTATTTATAATCATCTTAATAAAGAATCAGCATTTTTCATGAATTAGAGATTATTCACGGTTTTATTCTTATATTTTTTACTCATACGACATGCATTAACACGGCGGTTCTTAACCTATGGGTCGCGACCCGAAATTGGGTCACGAAGCATATTTCTTGGGTCGCGCTGAGTCGAACCAAAAAAGTTAGTAATACACCCCAAATAATAAGTAATACCAACACCTCCTAGAAGAGTTATTCCCTAATACAAGTTATACCCTAATACAATTTTTCGGTTTTACCGCTCTCCGTGAATCCCTTCCGGAAGTGACGTCCAATTCCTGTCCTGAGGCTTTCTCTTCTACGAGGTGTTGGTATTACGCAGGCCATTGCTTTGCGTGCGCGCAGACTCAGTAAGCTCTCTGTCAAAAACTTGTTTCTGCATATTGTGTTGTGAATAGCAGTGAAACGTGAATACAAGCATTTTAGAAACAAATTTTGTCTTATTATTAATAGTGGAGTGAGCAAGCTGCAGTGCGTATTGTAAAATTGTAATCACCCTAATAATGGCAAAACGTGAATACAGAGAAGCATTTTTAGAATTAGGTTTTACTTGCATTTATGATCGAGGAGTGAACAAGCCGCAATGCGTGTTGTGCAGTGAAATATTAAGTAATGAATCGATGAATCCGAACAAACTTAAAAGACATTTTGATGTAAAACATAAAAATTTTTCATTTGAGAGAAAGGATCGTACTGTTTTCGAAAGAAAAGAAGCCCATTTAAAAAGACAGCGTTTGGATGCACCAAGTAGTAATGAGTTTATAAATTCTGCCAAACAAGCAACACTTGCTTCTTTTTATGTGGCTTGGCATATTGCAAGACAAAAGAAACCCCATAATATTTCTGAAAAACTTATAAAACCTGCTGCCATTGACATGGCACGTATCATGTGCGGAGATGAAAGTTCAAAGAAATTACAAAAGATACCATTATCAAATGATACAATTCGTTTACGAATTAATGATATGTCATTTGATATTAAGAATCAACTTATTTCTGCTATAAAAATTGCTGGTTTATTTAGTATTCAACTGGATGAAACGACAGATGTAAGTAAAGATGCTCAACTCATGGTTTACGTGCGGTATCCAGGTTTAACAGATATACAGGAGGACATTATATTTTGCAAACCAATGTCAACAACAACTAGAGGTGAAGATATTTTTCTTATGGTCGATTCGTTTTTTAAAGAAGAAGGATTAAATTGGAATCAGTGTTTCAGTATTTGCACCGACGGTGCAGCTGCCATGACAGCATCTCAAAAGGGATTTTCGACAAGAGCAAAACAAATGAATCCACAAATTATATCGATTCATTGTTTGTTACATAGACAAAATCTTGCTTCAAAAAAATTATCACCCGAATTATGTATCGTTTTGGATGAAATTGTTGCGGCAGTCAATTTTATCAAGTCAAGAGCTCTTAACTGTAGAATTTTCCGCGAACTGTGTTTCGAATTTTGGTGCAGAATACGAACATTTATTATATTATTCTGAAGTTAGATGGCTGTCCCGGGGCAAAGTTGTTCAAAGAGTATTATCATTGCGGACAGAAGTCGAATTTTTTTGAGAGAAAAGAAACACCCATTAACCTGTGTGTAATCAAAAACAATTACCGGAACAAGTTAAATCCTGAAAGAGATATAAGGTGCTCCTTGACAAGCATTCAACCGAAGTTTGAAGATCTTTCAAAATGTATTCAAGCACAAGGTTCTCATTAAAACTGTATGACTTGCATTTAAAATTTAAAAGACTTAACATATGTATTGATATTTCTTTTTTTTTTAGGAATAAGTTAAAATGTCAATTATTTTCAAAAAGTTATAAATATATTTTAATTTGGTCAATAAAAATTATTAAAAACACTTGATTATTAATTAAATTTTCCTTGGATCGAAAAGTACTTTTGTTTATCTTTATTATTAAAAAAATAAATAAATAATTTGTAAGTTAAAAAAATCATCATCGTAGGATTGAAGATTTTTTAAAAATACGATCTAAAATAAAGCAATGAAAAAATTTTGACTTTTTTTTG
Source organism: Latrodectus hesperus (assembly GCA_037975125.1). Classification (NCBI taxonomy): domain Eukaryota; kingdom Metazoa; phylum Arthropoda; class Arachnida; order Araneae; family Theridiidae; genus Latrodectus; species Latrodectus hesperus. Next base: position 10,294 of record JAJQOW010002174.1, on the reverse strand, counting down.
GGTCGCGACATGAACATATTTCCCAAATTTGGGTCGCGGCTTAAAAAGGTTAAGAACCACTGCATTAACATACACAGAGTTTCAATAACCTTAGTAGCTATACCTCACAACTCTTACTTGAAGTCTAAATTTTAGGAAAAATTAATATTTATAGTGATGCAAATTTCTCATAAGAAGTCAATAAAATCATTTATTTTGAAAAAGAACATGAAGGAAAATATTAATTAAATATCAAAATGTGATTATATCTGTAGCGGCGCGGAAAATATCAATTTAGTTAAGCAAATAATAAATCCGATATTTCTTCCTTTTAATATATATTTATGATACATGCATACATGCATATTAGGTATAATTTTTACGGTTCATACTTGAAAAGCGCATCATAAACTTAAAAAAAAAAAAAAAAAAAAAAAAGAAAAAGCTGAAATAAATTTTGGCTAAATGTAATTGTGTTACATTTTTTAACAGATATGAAAAATTAACTGTTTGAATCATTTTGTGAAATAAATTTCTATTCGTTAAGTTACATAAATTTTCTTTTCCAACTATCAAATAAATATCTTTTTCTAAAATATGTACGATTTTAAATAGAAATAAATATAATCTTGATAGAAAAATTAATGTTAAATTAATAAAATTTCAAGATTTCTCTCACACTTTTTGTTTTTAAGTACAAATTCTTTTTCCACGTAAATTTTAATAAATGTAAGAAGATTAATCTCTAAGAAATTATAAGTATAACAAATTTAATTTTTATTATAACAAATTTAACTTTTAATATGTTATATTAATTAGGATTTTTTAAAACAAAGTTTGTTTTTATGATGTACAATATGATTTAGTCATCAAAGCAAAACCCCTCTATCTTTAAAAATGAGTCCCACAAATCAGGTATAATATGGTATGGTTGAAGAAAGAAATTTTTTATATTCCTTCCTCTAAAATTGCTGTAGATTTCATATAATGTTCATCTTTGTTTGTTTTCGTTCAATGGTCATTTTTTGCACATGAAGGCTAATTAGACCGGCAATACGGTTTAGAGTGGATTTCGAACCACTACAAACATCCATGTCCAAGGTGGGATTCGAACTCACGAAAAGATGAACCGAAGGCAAGAGTGCTAACCATTCGGCTGCCAGATCGGTTTAATAATCATCTCGGTTAGCATTCAAATACAATAATGTTAGTTAAGTCTGAGCAAACTGAGTAAATGTTAATCAAGAGTCTCAGTTTTTTTATTTGAAAAATCTAAAATTTATATAGTATGCAGTATAGTACTGCACCTAAAAGTTTATTAATATTATTTCCTGTCTTAAAATCTCATTGCTGAACCTCGGCGTTCAACTTACTTATGACTCACGCCATTTTGTATTCATTTATATATAAGTGACTAAATATTCAAACGCTCTATAACCCTATTTAAGTCTGAAATAGAACAAATAAGTGAGACAAGGTGGTAATTAATAATCATAACTAAAATTTAATTATTGTATAACTCAAGCTATTGTATAGTAAAAAAATAACTTGAATTATTAAATGTTTAAAAGAAAAAAAAAACATTAAAGGCATTTTTCCTTAAAACTAAAGGATAAATAATAATATTTTATCTTAACATTTTTTCTTAATAAAAGTATATATGCTATCGTAACATAAATTACGTAAGAAAAATTATCAATGATCTTCTGTTTATCTTTATCAAATTTTGGTGCTTTATATACAATTTTCCATTAGTAGTAGTCAAAGAAGTTCTTTAATTAAGTAAAGTTAATCGAATAAATTCAAGAAATATTCGACCTGTTGCGAAAACAATTTTTTTGTCAAAAAACTTATTTCACTGATGATTCTACTATCTCTTTTAGTTTTTTGTGAGCTGACAAAATCATTAAAAACTAAAAAGTTGATACAAATTACCAGTCGCTTTGTACATTAATGGTAAATAAAATTACCCTTGTATTCGAAGTTTATGAAAATCTATAGCATTTTAATCGCAAGTAACCCAGATAATAATACCCATGACAGATTTTAGAGTACTAATGTAAAATATTGAATAAATAGCTACAGTTAAAATAATACATAATATAAAAAAGAAAAAAACTATTTTTGTATTGTGAATTTTATTAAAGAAACAAATTCCATTGATTAAAATTTGTTTGTAATAACTGTGTATTTGCGAATTTCTTAAATTATGTTTTACTTAACTCAAATTTTGAATTTAAGATTAAGTTCATCTAATTTCGAATCACAATTAGGTTTCTCATATTAACTCTCCGTTTCTTCACAAAAAGACAGCTCAAAAGTGAATATTTGGTGCTGCCCTCTATCGAGAAAGTTTAATAATAATAAAATTTGCAAATACAATGATAAATATATATATAAAAAATATGCATAGAAAAAAAGCAAAAAAATATTATGCAAATAATTTAATTTGTAAAATAAATAATTTAAAAAATATTCTGATTCTGAATAAAAAATTTAATGAGCTTTAATAACGAAGAATGGATTTTTTATTTTATGAATTCATAAACATCATCCAATTTTAACCACTACGTTAATCATTTTAAAAATAATTCTCATTTCTAAACTTTTTAGAATGATAAAAATGAAATTTAATTCATTTTTATGATCCTAAAATTATCAATAATACAATTGAATCTTTTAAAAATCAAATTCATAAAAGTGATAAAAAAATTTATAAAAACAAATCTATCCAAGTTCCTTAACCGTAAAATAAAAAAATAAAAAATGAGAAAAATCAAAAATAAGAAGAAAAAAAGTTAATCGCCAATGAAAGGTATGTAAAAATATGTTTAAATTAATTTTTTAATTTTAGTTCGTATAAATAGGAATTAAATTTATACTTTCTTCTGTGGAGTCACGTTAAGAAATAGATAGATACTGGCTGGCAAAATAATGTGTTCGCGAATTAGAGATTCGTAAAAACGAACATCGACTGGAAGGGTCTTCTTTCATTTAATTTCTTTCCCTTATCTAAGATATATTTTCAAATAGTTGTAATGTATTAGAAAAGAAAGTTTTTGAATTGATTCATGTTTTTAATCATCTTAACGCTAGTTTGGCTTTTTTGGCGATGAGAAGAATTAAATAATAAACCAATATTGGGAATTAACGATAAATATTTCAGGTTTTAAAAGAAATTCGGAAAATTGCAATGTAAACAATGCGTTTGATTTTAGGGGAAAATATAACGAGCATTTTATTTAAATAGATAGGACTTGTTTCCTCACCTCATTTGGTTTTCTTCAAAGAATAGGAATAATGCACAATGCACTTTTGAAACTTAAGCCAGAAATATTAAATAAGAAATGTTATGAATTTAAAACAGCTGCATTCTATGTTTGGTGAAAACAATTGAAGATAAAATTCAATACGGTTTACTAGAAAATTAAAAAAATTCAAATCCTTGAGGCAGTTTTGAATATGCTCCTTTTTATTTCCTTTCAATATATAAATTTAAAATTAGTATTCAAACAGTATTTTAAGAAACATTTTACAACTAAGCGCGTCATCACTTGTAAATCTATTCAAAAAGAATAATCTAAAAAAATGGTTATAAGCATTTATATTTCTTTAAAAAAGAAAATTTTTAGATATTCAAATTATAAATGAATTTGTGTTTAACTGCCATATTCAGTTGCAGTATTCAAACTTTAACATAGGACATTCATGGGTCCCTTTACAAATTTTTCATTTAACGAAATTTATATCACGGGATTTGAAAATAATAAATAAACTAATAAAAAGTAAATATACGTTAAAAATTTCGTAAGAAAAATAAAAATAAGTGCTCAATTTTTCATAATTATTTTCTTGTATTAGTCTGTCATTTATTTTATGTATGCCTCAAATAGTGATTGAATTATTTACTCACATACATGTTTGCGCATTTTTCTAAAAATACTTAAATATTAGAAGTAGCAATTTGGATTGGTGGAAATTCTGGGTTCATACAATGGATGGGATTTTCTGTTTTAAAAATCTCTGTAAAAACAGTAGTAAATGCAAAAAAGTGGTAGTGTCTTCGGTGAATGTAGTAGCGGTGAATCCCTTTAGTCACTCTCTATCATAAATTAAAAAAAATCTTTAAAAGATAAAAGTAATTGCGTTTACAGTTTCAATCTATGTTTCAAACTCATTCTAGTAACTTAGGACTGTACATTGTATCTTTATCTTTAAAGTTCACCCCGAAAATTTGGCCCTTGATTGGAAATTGATTGTTTACTATATAAAGAGCTGCAGGATAGTAAAAAGAATAGCAAAATAAAATCTCAGGTACGGTTAGAGCCATTATAAAAATAAGAGCATTAAGAAGTTGATTTTATGGAAAACCAAAGCATAACCCTATGAAACATGAAGGGATCAAAGAATAACAAGATGTAGACAAGTACACAAATTTAACATAGCTTAAATTCTATAATAGAATGAACAGTATACACAAACCCTTGTTCGAAATCATATCTGGACACATTTACTTAAAGACAAAGCACACTTTTAATCCCCTCTCATTGTAATATCCCATTTGGTCAGTGGTTTTTATAGAAATTATTTAAGGATTAATGTGTTTTTAAGTACACAATCGCGCGGAATGTGCTGTAATTTGCATGTTAATATCACGATAAGAAGATACAATGAGAATTTAATGAAAACCAGGACAGAAAAACGTTGAACAATTGTTGAGACTATAAAATGCAAACCATAAGTACACATACATTTCTCATGAGATTCGATCTAGGAAAAAAAATTATATTAACCATCAAGAGAAATATTTTAAAAATTGGGATAAACCTCTAAGCACTCACTACCGATATAATGAGTATTCAATCAGGATCAAAAACTGAAATAATAAGTCTTCAGATTAAGGCAACTCTTTGTTTATATGATAATAAAAATAATTTTAAAAAAATGAAATAACTTTTCTACAAAAACTACTTTATTTATATTATTATGTAAAATTTTAATATAAATAAAGTAATTTTAATTAGTATTTGAAGTAATTTAATGTAAAATTTTAATATTTATCCAAACACATAACCAATAAATCTGTTAATAAATTGTATTTTAAATACGATACGTAATTCTTAACAAGTCTCTAGTTTTATCTTATAGTTGGCATCGCCCAAGTAATTACGTAATAATCTATAACTCACACAAGTCTTATATATCTGTAGATCTCAACGTCCTCCCATAACTTCATTAGCGAAAACCATTAACGCGAAACTTTTCGGTCATGGTGAGAATGGTTAACCTTTTCATCAGCTCGTTTAATATGCATGGGAGACCTGTTATTACAGAAACCGCTGCGTCTATTTATGTAGCTGCCGCCTGTATGTGTTCACGTATCGCCCATGATTCTAGGGAATAAATACAGAATGGTGGAAAAGTGGGTTAGCAGATGTTCCGATTTATTTAAAGCTGTGAACGGCGCACGCTAAACACGTGCTATATGTCAAATTTGCCGGCGTAGGCGTTCTTTGAATCTCCCCGATGATTAAGAATTAAATCAAAACGTTGGGCGTGTCCCGAAGTACTTCTCTTGAAAACAATGGTAAAGATGTCACAAGTTTATGTAAGTCAACTGGCAACAATCCAGATTCGGTATAATATGCTGCAAGGTGCATTCAAATAGATTTGAAACATTACATTTATTGAATTTGATTTGTGAAGTATGAAAAAAAGGAAGTATAACCTTCTTAATGATATCATTTATAAACATGCGTACTATATATACATATAATTTTAATTCTTATGAAAATGTGTGTGCGATTTAAATAATTCGTTAGTTATATTTATTATAAATATAGAACCAAAAAAAGGGGCATTGAACGTTTTGAAACTTTTTTTAGCGCGTTTTTATCTTTCAATTTAAAAGTAAAACTTAATTTTAGACAAAAGATCTATAATCAATACTTTTATAAAAATTATATTTTAAAAATCATCCTTTTACTAAATGATTATCTTCTCTTTTTATTATTATTTCTCGAGTTACAGAAAATTGTTTATTTTTATTCTTTATTTTTGTAATTTACATTATTAAAAATGTTAAAAACACATTGCTTTATTCTCTATAGTTTGCATTTGTATTGAAATCTGCATGAAATACGTCTATAAAATGTTGGACACGATTTCTTGCTCAATAATTCAATGGTGACCCGGACGTGGAAAAATGACGCACAGGTGAAAATCTTATTTCAATATACCTTTTTGTACGAATTGTTTCGTTAAAATTTCTTTTCGGTTGACTACCACTATTTTCTTATACGTAACTTGTATAAGTATTTTTCATATTACTTAGTTTTTCTGCTTTCTACATTTTTGTCCATTGCTATTACTTGTTTTGTTACATTGTGACTGCTCAGGAAAAGTCAGCAATTTCTGTTACGGATGGAAATTTTCCGCAGCCGGAACTTTCCCGTATCGCTTTTCGTCCACCGCCATTTTGGAAACAAAATCCCGAGTTGTGGTTTTGTCAACTGGAATCTTCATTTACCATATCTGGTATTACAGCTAATGTCACTAAATTTCTAAGTGTTGTTTCTGCTTTAGACTCAGACGTTCTCCAAAGTGTGGCGGACATAATTAAAACCCCACCTTCAGAGCCATCTTATGCTATTCTTAAAAAACGTATTATTGACCATTTTGCGGAGACTGAAACCCAAGTTTGCGTTTCGTCAGAAAGCTGAGAAAACCTCTCCTAGACAGCTGAGGCACTTGGAATTCATTAGTCAGTTTTCGACTGATATCCGTCATGTCTCCGGTAGCGAAAATTGCGTAGCTGACGCACTTTCTAGAATTCATGCTTTTTCATTTCCTACCACAATCGATTATGAAGAAATGGCTAAAGAACAATCTCATGATACCTCCTTACAAGATTTTCTTAAAAATAATTCTTTGAAAATTAAATCTTTTCCTTTATCTTCAAACTCTACTTCTCTTTTTTGTGATGTGTCGACCAGTGTTATTCGACCTATCGTTCCATTTAGTTTCACTCGAAAAGTTTTCGAGATAATGCATGGTCTGTCCCATCCGGGAGTGCGTGCCACGACCAAGCTTATTACTTCTAAGTTTCTCTGGCCAACTGTCAAGACAGACTGCAAAGAATGGGTGAGAGCATGCTTACCATGCCAAAAATCTAAAATTCATCGCCATACTCATTCTCCCATTGGTGATTATCCGTTACCAAGTGACCGCTTTCGTGTTGTGCATATCGACATTATGGGGCCACTTCCGCCATCTCAGGGCTATCGTTACTGTTTAACTTGCATCGACAGATTCTCTCGATGGCCAGAGGCTTACCCTATCGACAACATTTCTGCTGAATCAGTCGCAGAAGCTTTCTATTCAGGTTGGGTATCTCGATTTGGAGCCCCTCAAATCTTGATAACAGATCAAGGTAGGCAGTTCGAAAGCGAACTTTTTCATTCTTTTTCTAAGTTATTAGGAGCTGAAAAGCTGAGGACTACTGCCTACAACCCTGCTTCGAATGGCATGGTTGAACGATTGCACAGCCAATTGAAGACTGCAATTAAGTGTACAGATCCTGCAAATTGGGTAAAAGCATCGATACTTCTCGGAATCCGCTGTGCAGTGAAGGAAGATCTTGGCACATCGGCAGCAGAACTGGTCTACGGCTCGACACTCCGTTTGCCAGGAGAATTCGTCCGGGATGCAACCAGCCGTTCCACACTGCCTGTTCCCGACTTTCTTGCTAAGCTTCGGAACCACGTCCGATTGTTACGTCCAATACCTGCTTCGAGGCATTCATCAGCAACTACTTTTATCCACAAAGACCTCAACACTACATCACACGTCTTTGTCCGACAGGATGCTGTACGCCGACCTTTGGAGCAGCCGTATGATGGACCCTTTCTTGTCGTTCACAGAACTCCTAAGTTTTTTACATTAATGATCAAAGGAAAGAAATCTTCAATTTCTATCGATCGTCTGAAGCCAGCACATACCTTGATCGATCACTCTGCACCAACACATCTTCAAACATTCGTCCAGTTCCGTGCACGGCCGACAACCTCACCACCACGACTCGCTCTGGACGTCGAGTCCAGTTCCGGTTCCCGTTGCCATCCCTGCAGCAACTGGACTGACGGGGGAGTACTGTAGTGAACGAATGTGCAGTATTCGATTCGCACTACAGAGCCGCATGTGCGTGACTCTCCTTCTAGAACGAACTTTTCTTTCCGCACATGATTCCTGTGCTTATTATAATTTTATGTAAATATTTATTGTCACCAACCAATCAGAAGATATTTTTACCTGTATATATAGCCTTTTGGTTTTCACTCGCCAGACAGGCAGAGTGAGATGGCAAGTGTGTTGCTAGTCTGATTTTAAGTCGCAATAAAAGCCTATTGATTTTAATTATCCTGTATTTACTTGAGCACGCTAGTTATTCACTTCAATGATGACCCGGACGTGGAAAAATGACGCACAGGTGAAAATCTTATTTCAATATACCTTTTTGTACGAATTGTTTCGTTAAAATTTCTTTTCGGTTGACTACCACTATTTTCTTATTCGTAACTTGTATAAGTATTTTTCATATTACTTAGTTTTTCTACTTCTTACATTGCTATTACTTGTTTTGTTACATTATGACTGCTCAGGAAAAGTCAGCAATTTCTGTTACGGATGGAAATTTTCCGCAGCCGGAACTTTCCCGTATCGCTTTTCGTCCACCGCCGTTTTGGAAACAAAATCCCGAGTTGTGGTTTTGTCAACTGGAATCTTTATTTACCATATCTGGTATTACAGCTAATGTCACTAAATTCTCTTTTTTGTGATGTGTCGACCAGTGTTGTTCGACCTATCGTTCCATTTAGTTTCACTCGAAAAGTTTTCGATATGATGCATGGTCTGTCCCATCCGGGAGTGCGTGCCACGACCAAGCTTATTACTTCTAAATTTCTCTGGCCAACTGTCAAGACAGACTGCAAAGAATGGGTGAGAGCATGCTTACCATGCCAAAAATCTAAAATACATCGCCATACTCATTCTCCCATTGGTGATTATCCGTTACCAAGTGACCGCTTTCGTGTTGTGCATATCGACATTGTGGGGCCACTTCCGCCATCTCAGGGCTATCGTTACTGTTTAACTTGCATCGACAGATTCTCTCGATGGCCAGAGGCTTACCCTATCGACAACATTTCTGCTGAATCAGTCGCAGAAGCTTTCTATTCAGGTTGGGTATCTCGATTTGGAGCCCCTCAAATCTTGATAACAGATCAAGGCAGGCAGTTCGAAAGCGATCTTTTTCATTCTTTTTCTAAGTTATTAGGAGCTGAAAAGCTGAGGACTACTGCCTACAACCCTGCTTCGAATGGCATGGTTGAACGACTGCACCGCCAATTGAAGACTGCAATTAAGTGTACAGATCCTGCAAATTGGGTAAAAGTGCTCCCATCGATACTTCTCGGAATCCGCTGTGCAGTGAAGGAAGATCTTGGCACATCGGCAGCAGAACTGGTCTACGGCTCGACACTCCGTTTGCCAGGAGAATTCGTCCGGGATACAACCAGCCGTTCCGCACTGCCTGTTCCCGACTTTCTTGCTAAGCTTCGGAACCACGTCCGAATGTTACGTTCAGTACCTGCTTCGAGGCATTCATCAGCAACTACTTTTATCCACAAAGACCTCAACACTACATCACATGTCTTTGTCCGACAGGATGCTGTACGCCGACCTTTGGAGCAGCCGTATGATGGTCCCTTTCTTGTCGTTCACAGAACTCCTAAGTTTTTTACATTAATGATTAAAGGAAAGAAATCTTCAATTTCTATCGATCGTCTGAAGCCAGCACACACCTTGATCGATCACTCTGCACCAACATCATCTTCAAACATTCGTCCAGTTCCGTGTACGGCCGACAACTTCACCACCACGACTCGCTCTGGACGTCGAGTCCGGTTCCGGTTCCCGTTGCCATCCCTGCAGCAACTGGACTGACGGGGAGTACTGTAGTGAACGAATGTGCAGTATTCGATTCGCACTACAGAGCCGCATGTGCGTGACTCTCCTTCTAGAACGAACTTTTCTTTCCGCACATGTTTCCTGTGCTTATTATAATTTTATGTAAATATTTATTGTCACCAACCAATCAGAAGATATTTTTACCTGTATATATAGCCTTTTGGTTTTCACTCGCCAGACAGGCAGAGTGAGATGGCAAGTGTGTTGCTTGTCTGATTTTAAGTCGCAATAAAAGCCTATTGATTTTAATTATCCTGTATTTACTTGAGCACGCTAGTTATTCACTTCA
>JAJQOW010002173.1:0-22775 GCA_037975125.1 Latrodectus hesperus | reverse complement strand
ATAAATATCAATAAAATTTGGTCAAACGCTAAAAAAAATTTTTGAAGAATATTTTGAGTTTGTTTTACAACAAACCCAAAATAAGGTCTTTCAATTACTAACTGTAAATTATGGGTCCCCTAAACATCTTTTACGTTTTATGATTTTTATCCATCTATTAAGTTGCTTAATTGTCATTTAAATATCATTTCTCTTTTGTCACTCGAGCTAAAAAGCATTTATTACTGTCTGATCATCTTCTTTGATCAAATGAATTCATTATGGCTCACCAGCTGTAGTTAATTGTGCGCTATTTCATCTTCACTGTAGAAATTTTTATGTCCATATCACAAATTATTGCAAAGAATAGCATCTAGTAAACTCCAAAGCATCCATTCCTATGGATGTTCTTGCTGACGGCAGAAGCACAAAAACAGTCTCCCGTTGTTCAACACTTACAGGTATCGAACCTAAGATATTTTTTTCAAAGAGCGCTGTTTTACCGGTGGGCGTCAGAGAGTGGCCCAGAAGCTTTGCTGAGCTTTGCTTTACGCACTGTGTGCATGCTGTCATGACTTCCAACACCCTACCTCTAAAAACGCCTAAAAGTCTGGATGTTTGCTTCAGCTGGACCGGCTCACTCAATCTGATCCCTGAAAATCTGAGAGTTACAAAATTTCAATTAAACAACCTCAAGTTATCAGAATACAAGCATTTCTAATTATAAAATAACTGGTAGCTATTATAATTTTATGCATATGCAGTGCATTCAAAAATGTCACTTTTATTCACAGGTGTTTCATTAATTTTAATTAACACCCGTACATGCACGCTGCATTAAGAAATCATGCTGTACTTTTGGTTATTAATGTATTAATTTTTTTTTCATCTGTTAATAATTTCTTCTCCAATAATTTTCGTCAAGTTTGATATTATTTTGAATTTTTTTAAATTTCGGTTACGAGATCAGGATAGTGCTTCTACATAAATATGTTATCAAGAACTATAAGGAAATATCTAGTCAACATATTATCTGCAAAAATTATTCCAACATATAAGAACTTTTCAAAGAATACTTCTTGGTGAACATTTATCGAATTTTTCAGGCCCCGTTGGTTAGGGCATTCGTTTTCACTATCGAAAGGGTGTGAGTTTGAATTTTGACCTAACCCAATCGAAAATCCATCGTGCTCACTGATGGTGACTGAGGCATGTAAAATATATCATGGTTTCAATGTGCTTCATGTGAAATGATACTTTTGAGGGTGTCCGGCCAAGTCTAGAGTTCTGCGTGATCCCTGCTTCTAAAATTATGAAGACCCTAAGGATCCAAGATAGCATACTAACTGGGTACCTTACTAGACAATGTGCTCATCACTTTTACCCTTTGTGGAGCTGAAAAGGTGGAAAAAAATCCTTGCTGCCGAGCATGGTAATGAAAATAAGAATTTTTCAAATTTTCAACAAATATGTTTTAATCCTAAAAGGCATATTTATGCAATCATATTTCGTGCCAAAAATAATTAGATGATAAAAATGTTAAACACTTTAATAATAATTATATAATTTTTTAAAAATATATAATTTATTTTTGCTCTCCATTCTTTCTGCACGTTATAATATTTCTGTATTATGATAGTTGCATAGCTTGCAAACTTTTTTAAAAGTATACGTGACATGCAGAATATCTGTTTTTCAATCATAATGTCATTTGTTAAATTTAGACATTTCAATTCCCAAAATAATTTTAAAAGATTAGTTCAACATTGTAGAAAAGTTAAATTAAGTGAAATTATATGAAATTTTTCGATCAGAAACAATGTATTTTCACTAGATATCAGTGCATTATAATTGAAATAAAACAAACACCGAACAGGATGAATTTAAGATTCCCTCCTCCAAAAATTCATAAAAAGATCAAAGCTTCCACACGCTATGAGACCATCAACGCTTCTTGAAAATCAGTCTTCACTCAGTCAAAAGAATATCTGTTGTTGTGGTTGCATGTCCCGTTTGGCCAGTAACGCTAGACCAGGGCCATAAAGTTAAACACCTCCAAAAAATCTAGCACCATCAAAGTATCGTCGTAATCTTGCTTGGATAGCCCCTGGCAGGCAAGAATGTGTTCTGGCGAAGCTTGTTCACTGAAACAGTTGGAACAGGTCTCGAAAATTTTAGAGCCTTCAGAAAATTTTAATGATCTGAAGTGACAACTTCGAAAGCGGACGAGAGATGTTTGTTTCTGTCTTGAGCCAGTGAACCTCCTGGGCGAGAACACTGCTCTGAAGGGACAATCCATTGTTAAAGGACTCAAGCTTGCCTTTTACTCTTGAAAATACTTCCAAAAAGGTGAGAGGTGCCCACGGCTCTGAGGCCTCGCCTTGGAGAAGGTGTTTGCAGTTTTATTTCCCTCTAGATCGACATGGGAAGGTATCTACTGTAGACGAATGTCATGGGACACAGATGACCATTTTAATTTCTTGAGTCGAGATCGATCAGCACCGTCTCTCCCACTTTGCCAATCGGTCAAATCCTGAATCACATTTTACCTATCAGACCCCCTAAAAGAATATCTTGATTGTCTTAATATTACAATGTTTCAAAAAGAAAAATTCTGTGATAAAAATGAAAAGTATGAAAGTAACAGCTCTAGTGAAACACTTTTACAGAAAACTAAAATATTTTGCAAACATAAATCATATGTAATTTTAATTTCATTCTTCGCAATTTTTATATTATTTTGCATTTAAATCATTTTTGTTTTTGTACTTTTTTAAAATTTGTACTTCGTTTTCAACCTTTGCCTTTTCTTCAATTGATAGACTTGATATATTGTTTCAAGGAAGGGTAATTTACATTAAGTTTTAATTTTAAATAAATTTTTATTTTTATGAGAAGAATTCAAATGTTTCATAAAATATTGTATACATAACTTTTTTTCATCACGATATATATATATATATATATATATATATATATATATATATATATATATATATATATATATATATATATAAATAAAAATCAAAACTGCACATCATTTACGCTCGATATCAGATTCACTAAAATTATGATTATTTCTTTATCGAATAAAAATAATATTGAATGAATTTTGAATACATACTGCACAGATATTTAATTGAAAAGAAATTTTGAAACGCAAATTTGGTGTCTTTTGATATTAAGCAATGTATTGCATCGCAATATTTGCAAAGTGTACAATCCAAGAAAAATACTTCATAGATGTGATCTTTTTCTTGCTATGAAGATATATTTGACACTACTTATACAGAACCAAATCTGAATAACAAATAAGGGAAAGAAAAATTGAAAAAAATTTGGAGAAGTGCCAATTTGAATGAAGTTTAAGAAACGTTGCGAGAGTTATTTTTTGATTTTCTGAAAGAATAAAATTTCATGAAACAAATTACATGTTAGCAAGACAGTGACAGAACTGGTAAAGAATTTTGACTCTTATCTCGACTGCGATATTTTTTTCTTTCCTCAATGTGTTTTTCATGAACTTTTGTGGATTGTAGATTTGTTTCATTGAAACTATAGTGGTGATAATTTTCTAATTAAATGTTTTTGTCGTATTCCCTTTCGTTTTAAATAATGAAAATTCATACTGAATGAATAAACAAGACAATTAAAAAGGTTTTAACTAATGGAAAACTATTCTAAATATATCAGGTTAATGTTAAGTTATTTAAATTAATAAATTCCAAGAATAAAACGTCTTGTTATTCTTGGAAGTAATTAATTTCCAAGAATACTCTCAAAGTTAATGAAAATATTATCTCAGAAAAAATAATAAATATTTATTGAAAGATTTCCTCTATGTGATATAATCAGATAATCACTTTCTTCCCATAGATCACCATGCCAGTGTTTTAGTTTCATTCTTTTTCTCGAAAAATTATTTTCAAATGTAATATAAAATTAATTTATACTTTTCGAGAAATGCTTGATTTAAATCTTTGCTTTAGTTGGTTTGTTTGTCGCTCAACGGTCATTTTTTGCACACGAGGGCTAATTAGACCGGGACTTACGGTTTAAAGTGGATTCCGAACCACTACAAACATCCATGCCCAAGGTGGGATTCGAACCCACGAACTGTTGAACCGAAGGCAAGAGCGCTAACCATTCGGCTGCCAGCTCGGCTAAATTTTTGCTTTAAAAGAGTGTTAAGTTAATGAATGTGTTTAAACTATTAAATTATGATTATTTTGCTTAATTTATATGCATTGATATGGGGTGTTGTAAATTTATGTGTTCTCTCAGTTTATTCAAGTTTTTCCATTGTGAGTATATATATATATATATATATATATATAATATATATATATATATATATATATATATATATATATATATATATATATATATATATATTATATATATATTTATATATAAATATATATATTTATATATAAATATATATATAAATATATATATTTATATATAAATATATATATTTATAATATATATATAATATATATTTATATATATATATAATATATATATATATATATATATATATATATATATATATATATATATATATATATATATATATATATATATTTATATATATATATAATATATATATATATATATATATATATATATATATATATATATATATATATATATATATATACATTTCTGTAGCAACTTAACTTCTCGATATTGTATTACTCAGGAAACCCATTTGGTTTTCACCCAAATGTTATCGAGAACTGCTAAATTCTTAAGTAAATTTTTATCATAATTTATGAATATATCTTACTCTGATGTACTTCACTATAATGACAACACATTTTGTGTAAGCACATAAGGAGAAACAACAAAGCAAAAACTAGTAATAATAGAGCAAAAGCACAAGAAAAAGTGTCAAATTATAGTAAAAATTAAAAAAAAAGAGTACAGCAGGCCTCTTGTTGTTCACTATCTAATCTTCCAATCTCTAGGTCTAATATTTCGATATATTTTATAACTCCTAATTGCCTCTTAACAAGATCATAAATGCTTCGATTCATTACTTGAACACTATTTATATTGGACATAGTTTGGATAAGGAAATTTGAATTTGTTCAAATAACTCACAAGACAGTCATGATTGATTTTAAGCTTAAGTCAACAATTGCGAGCCGTCTTAGAAGATCTGTCATGCCTTTAGAAATTTCTTGCCTAGTTTTATCCATAATCTGTTCTAGAAGTTTATTTTGATAGTTCTTATTTAAGTTATTTAACATTATTATTATATAAGATTATATAGGGTATAATTTAAGAAACAGTAGATTTTTACCTGGAATCCTGTTATTTCTATGATTTACAGAGAATTGGATTCTCTTGCTGGAGTTGGATATGAATAATGTTTTGTTGGATATTAAGCCACGAAGTTTCAGGGAAACAAAATGCTGATGCAGTCGTTAAAGCTGCAGCTGGACACCTTCTGCAATCTGTTCTTTTATCTGAAGCAAGAAAGATTGTTAAAAAGTTTACATGTTCTCTACAGCAGGAATCGTGGGGGAGCCTGCAGATCAGCAACAAGTACTATACTATATTTCTATCTAGCAAACCATTAATGATTTTAGTGGCAGGAAGTACTGCAGTTAAATTAACTCTTCTTTGTATCGGACAGACTTGATTCATATTCATTTCTCCGACCTTAACTTAGAAAAAAGATCACCCATATATTTTTCTTAGTGAATTAAGTTCTTGGTGTGAAATGTGTAAAGAACCTTTTACTTTCTATCATATTTTAACATCATGTACAGTTTGCAACCCTCAAAGAGTCACTTTTTTTAAAAGTGATATTTTTAACTTTATTTGATTTATTGGAAGAGCCATACCAAAGGAAATTTTTTTCGTCTTTTTAAAGGAAGCAGGATTTGTACATTTTTATCTGATTTTTTAAAATTTGTGTAATTATATTTCTTATAATTTTTATGATAAATATAAGTACACAAATTTAAAATTTATTATTTCTTTATTTTATATTTCGCATTTAGTTTTAATCCAATTTTTTTGCACTTCAGTGAAACTTTGATGTTGCTTGGGTTAAAAAAAAAAGAAGAGTTTTCTTAAAATTTAAGTTTTGATACAGATGGTCCTGCTTGGACTTTAAACTATAAAATTCAACAAACCAATCAACCAATCATCTTTGAAGGAGTCATACATGGAAATAATATTTAAAACAGTTTAGGTAGATCAGAGAAAATCTTGGCACCAACATTTCTATCTCTAACCGTGAGTTATTAAAATAGATGTACCAATATTCTGGATAAGGGTATCATGAATTTGTAATTTATTGTGGGTCCACAAATAAAAACTGCAGAATTCTTTTGCGCATAATTCTTATTCAAAAATTTCTCTTGTGTGTTGGGGTTACCTAATTTCTTCAGTTTAATTCTATGAGTAAAGTAAACGCCAGCAGAGGTCCCTGTACCTAACCCTGAAAGGGTTTTACCAGATTTGATGGACCCGCTGGAGAGAAAAGAAAACGGAACACAGTACATACAAGACAATACAATTATGCTTGCAATCATATGGAGACACTATAAATTATAACTTTTACACAGTAAAGAGGGTTTGTAAAGTATACTATTTAACACAAATTTGGTTGCAATTGAAAGTTAACACGTGGATACATAAGAAGCTTCCAAAATAGGTATCAGACAAAATACATGGCAGGAAATGGTAAGACAGGCATATGAAATACATATCAAACAGCATGCATATAAGAAATAAAGAAAATAAATGAAAAAACAAAAGGAAATTAAAAATGATAAAACAAAACTGAAAACATATACCTGAACTTACTGCAAATTAATGAGATAATAATGATTAATGAATAATTAATGCATTTAGTATGGATTTGATAGTTGGGTGTATCGGCTCAAAGTAAGTTAGGTCATATAAAATTCTAAGCTATATATACAAAAAGCTTAGATAGGTAGTACATAATGCATTAAAATAGGTCAATATAACATGATGACAATAATTGTGACTGAGTAATTAAGTGAGAGCGCTGGAATGATGGTGAGAAAATGGCAAACAAATAATAATGAACTATATACAAGGAGAAGAAAAACAGGCGAAATGTTACAGACAAATGTCTAAATGCAGAACATGAGAGAGATGGAGTATGCGGCTCATCTACTTCCAGGTGATGTCTATCATCCTCACGGGCATCATTATCCTCCTATTCCTCTGGAATTATTAATTCCCTATATTTAAGGAGAAAGTTTATAAAGTTAATAATTTTTAGCTTTGCAGCCTTGTTGATGGTGATGTTTTTGAGCCAGACACTTATCAGATTGTTACTGGGCGTAGTGAAGTGCCAGGAACTCGTGATGGGGCATGACGTAGCGTAATGAATTGGAGTACCTTCTTCTCCACATGCACAGTTCGGAGTGGGTTGTACTCCTATTCTATGCAGATAACTTGGAAAAGGGCCATGTCCCGTTACAAAAATCGTGATTTGTCTTGGCCAGCACTGTTGGTTCAAATTCACTTTTGGCAGGATGGAGTATACTAGGCGTCCTTTGGTATTTTGATCCCACAGAGTTTGCCAATCCTGAATTAAAGCAATTTTCCTGATCCTTTTGAAGTGAGACCGAGGAAGAGGGAGAAAGATTTCCGATTCATCTGAAGAAGCTGCAGTTTTTGCTAGGCGGTCTGCCAATTCATTCCCTTCAAATCCTACATGAGCCTTTATCCAATAGAGGGAGATGTTTTGTTGGTTGTTAAGTTCCTCTTGAATTTGCCTGGCTAAAGGACTGATGGCTTTCGGATTGCAAAGCGCATAAAGACTAGCTTTACTATCTGACCAGACGAGGCAAATCTGTTCTTGGTTTTTGGCCCACTCAATAGCCTGCTTAATTGCGAAGAGCTCAGCCTGGAAGACTGAGCAATTGGCATTCAGTTTGTAACTTTCATTGTGAATTATGATACCCTTCAATGTTGTGACAAACGCGGCTCCTACACCTCCATCCATCTTGGAGCCGTCAGTGAAAATATGGCAGACCTGCTTATTCAGGGTAGGGTCGTACTCCGTGTTAGGGTTGACAATCGTATCAACTCTGAATATTCCTGGATGTATAGAAAGTGTGGGTACTCTTGCCTCCATAATATTACTGCTTGTGGTCCTAAATTCTTGTTTTAATTGTGCCTCAGAATTGATGGTGAGATGAAGGGGAGGTATGCCAGTAATGACTTGTAAAGCTGCCGTCGATGTTGTTTTGTAGGCCCCAGTTATATTAAGCAGAAACTTTCTCTGTATTTTGTCTAGAAGTAGCTGATTTTTGACCCGAAGATTGGCTCCCCAGAGTGTTGCACCATGGGCTAGGATTCTTTCTGCCCCTGTTTTGTACAGTACAATGCGCTGTTTTTGGGATAATCCCCAGGTTGGGCCAGCTATTCTAAGTAATTTCTGGTGAATGCGAAAGGCTTTGGCCCCTTGTTGTTTGATATGTGCTGACCAATTCAACTTTTCATCTAGGAGCACACCCAGAAGTTTAATACTCTTGCTTCTC
The DNA here is from genome assembly GCA_037975125.1 of Latrodectus hesperus. Taxonomy (NCBI): domain Eukaryota; kingdom Metazoa; phylum Arthropoda; class Arachnida; order Araneae; family Theridiidae; genus Latrodectus; species Latrodectus hesperus. Next base: position 14,253 of record JAJQOW010002173.1, on the reverse strand, counting down.
CTTATTCTTAAGTTATTAAAAAATATTTGTGGTCCACATTGCAGTCTCGTGAATAGGAGGTAATTTGATTTTTCAATTGAAATTCCAAGGTTATGCTTATGGGTCCAGTTGCTAAAAATCTTAAGGGCTTCTGTAGCGACGCGTCCAAGCTTCCTTTCACTATCAGCTGACACTACGAAGGTGAAGTCGTCAGCAAAGGCCTGGAGAGCAACTGTTGCTTTAGGATCAATATCCTTACCAACAGTGGACCAGTCAAATTGTAGCGGCTCATCAGCAAGCAGATTCCATAGGATGGGTCCACTGCAGGAGCCTTGTGGACATCCAATGGCTTGAGTTTTCTTCACAATGCCCATATTTGTTTTGAGGGCAACCTCTCGATCTTCCAGGTTGCTGATTAGTATGTTTTTAATGGTTTCTGGGCATCCTTTACTTTCGAGTGCTTGTTTGATAGCTGGATGTGGTGCAGAGTCGAAAGCTCCTTTAATATCTAGAGAAATTATTGCGCAATGTTTTGCTGAGGCTTTTGCAATCTCGATTTATCTTTTCAGGTGTAGGAGAGCATCATCCACTGACCTTCCTTGACGAAAACCAAATTGATTTTGGTGAAGAAGACCATGACCCTCTAAGAAGAAAGTCAATCTAGTAGTCACAATTTTCTCCAGTAATTTTCCCATCGTTGGTAAGAGGGTGATTGGCCTGTATGATTTAACTTGCAGTTTGTCTTTTCCTTCCTTATGGAAGAGAATGATTATGCCAATTTTGAAGCACTTTGGGAAATAGCACAAATTCCAGCATTTTTTTATTAGGGTTCTGAGAAGCTCTGGATAGTGACGGTCCAATGTTTTAAGAATAATGTTATCAATTCCATCAAGTCCTGGTGCTTTTCCATTGGAAAGTGAAGCGATAGCTCTCTCTATCTCTCCCTTGCTTGGTTCTGGATCATAACTGTCATTGGTGAGAGATCGCTGAAACAGAGTGGTAGGTTGTGTAGGAAACAGCTCTTCTAAGATTCTGCTGGCGATGTCAATAGCGTTACCTTCTTGTAAATTCGTGCAGAACAGGGCTGATGGTGGAGAGGATTTCCTAAAGGTGGCTTTATAAATTTTCCCATAAGGGTTAGTTGCTGAAGTACACAGTTCTCGCCAGCATGTGCGCTTTGCTCTTCGTATATCTTTAATATATGCAGCCTTCAGCTTTTTGTAATCAATTCTGAGCTTAGCTTTGTCTGGATTACTTAATTTTTTGCATTTTTCGTCTTTTGGCATTTAATTCTTTTTTCCTGAGATCAAAAGACTGCGTCCACCAGTTTGGCATTAAATTATTTCGCGGCTTCGTTTTCTTATAGGAAATTCGACAACACTCAATGTTGTCTTTGCATGATTGCGGCTGCATTGTCAAGTTGATCAGTTGTTTGACTATCCTCTAACAGTTGTAATATATTGCTTACGTGTGGATATAGATTTTTGATGAACTTATGGGGATTTCCATACTTAGTCTTGAATCTGATAATTTGTGTCGTATCTGGTGGTGCTGTCAATGTGATCTGGATATATTTATGGTCACTGAGTGTTTCAGTGTCCAGGACCTCCCATGTACTTTCTATTGCAATGTCGACATTAGGAGTTAACGTCACATCCGGCCATCCTTCATTGGTTGAAGATTAATTCTATGAGTATTAGTGCAAACGATTTTTTAAATTAAAATCCATTTTATTCTTTGCATAATCATCAGGGACGATAAATGACAATTAATCTCAGATAGCATTTTTGAAATATTTAAATGTGTCAAAATGAATACGGCATAATGACGGAAGAAAACACAAGGGATAAATAAAAAATAAACAAAATGTGTCTGAGAAATAAAATCTACACATTCTGCCAGAAATAAGTTAACGAGACTTAAATTTGTCAAAAATATGGCTGGAATCATCATTAAACAGGATTTAAAATTAAAAACTTAAAAAAGGACAGTCCAGGGATTAACCGTAAAAACAAAGTGGAAAAACTGAGAAAGTGCTAAGAGTTACTGAAAAGACATACTGCTAAGATCATATTTTCGGACCAGAAATTATTGTTTCAATAAACATCTCATTATAAGAAAGTAACAGGATATTCTCAAAACCAATGCAGAATATCTGTTGAACAAAAAGAATTTTTCAGTGGTTCTAGAAAATATTTTCAGTAATGGTTTGAGCTGCTATGAGCAAAAGAGGAAAACTGCCTCTATATACTGAAAAAGGTGTAAAAATTAACAAAATCTACTATTTAGAAATGTCACATTTTTAAATAAGCCAAAAATTGTTTAAAAAATCTATTTTCAACAAGATTTGTCACTCTCCGACGAAATAGCTTACTCAGCAGAAGTACAAACGAAACTGTGTCCATCATTTATTTCTATAGAAGAATGGCCTACCTCCCAATCTAGATTTCAACTCATTGGACTTTACATATGGGGATGTATGGAGAATAAATTGACAAACTTAAAACAAATGTTCACAATTAAATTAAAAAATTTACTATGGAAGATATGGAATGAAATATGGCGTGTTCGACTGAAGAAGTTTTCCAAAAAGATTGTTGGCTGTGATTACAATTAAAGGAGTAAAAATAGAAACAATTTATTAAACATTGAACAACAATGATTTTACTTTTGTTTTACATTTTTTTTGCTTCCAGTTTGCTTGCGATGCCATTTTTGAAGTAACTTATTTTTGAACTAAGCTTTTAATCTTCTTTTACGTTATGAGTCACGATTTTTCCAGTAATTATTTGTTGGAAATCACATAATAGTGTTTCGTACATGCGAAATGTAACGAAAAAGCGTCTGGTGAAAAATTTCTTTAATCTGCGTATTTCTTGTAATCAAAAACATAGAATCAATTGGTGTTGCTTTAGCCATTTGAAGAGTTAATTTTAGTGATTTAATGAAATATTTAGCTCTGTCATTAGAGTTCCAAAAGTTGTTATAAGTATTTCAGAAGAGTAAGAAATACAATATAGGTTTTATAAATATATTATATATGAGATTGATAATTTCTCTACTATTACCTCATTTTGCTTCAAATAATCTTTTCGAAATTGGCAATTTTTACGTTTTCATTATTTCCTTTATGCTATTTTTCCACGTCAGCATTTTATTAAAAAAAAAAAAAAAAAAAAAAATGGCGCAATGGGAATCACGTAAGACACATGCCCCTCCCCCTTCTCCAGGAACGGTGCTACATCACTTGAATTAATTAGCATAAGCCACATTAAAGTGATTAAAAGTTAGCATTAATTACATTTCTAATGAATAACAAACTCTGTCTTCAAAATTTCGAAATCAAAAGCGACTAATGAACAAGTTTTACTTGATATCGAAATAAAATTCAACAGACACGTAAAACAAGAATTTTATTTTTTCTAGAAAAATATAGTAAAGCTTAATAAATCTTTATGATTCGATTATTTATGCTCATACTTAATGAAATGGTAATAACTCTGTAATCGTTGATATAATTTTTTACTTTATTTGCTGTGTACAAGTTATTTTAATTTCTAAAGAAGCATTCAAAGTAATGCATATGAGAATTTGGCTTACTTTGAATGATTGATATTTTAAAGTAAATCATTTGTGTTATTTCTAGACACATAAAAGTATATATATTATGGTAAAAGTGATTAATCCTGAGATTATGTATAATAATCGGTGATTATCACCATCACCAAACATTTTAACTTTGATTAATTATTGAATATTTATCACTTTTACCGTAAGTTTATAAAATCCCTACCTTGTAATAGCGAATGTAATAATTTCTGATTATTTTCTAAAAGAATTTTGGATAATAATTCAAAAATTTTTAAGTAATACTAAGCATTTTGTGTTTAAGAATTTGAATTACATCGTGATGACTTTGCATAAAACTGACAATTGTATTTTAATTTAAAAACATAAATAAAACACATACACAGTCACACACAACACACACACACAGTGGCCCTTTTGTACGTTCATTTCAGTGGATAAGCAGATGTATTAAAGGGCATGAATATTATAATTCCTGTTGTATCTGTCATGAAAAATAATGACAAATACAAAATGATCAAAATTACAGAGTATAATGTAAAACTTGTCTTGTTATTTCAATAAATACTTTATTTTTATCTAAAGAAAATAGAAATTTAAAGTAAATAATAACTAGTATTTATAGATAACTTTTATATCGTAATAACAAAAAACGTGAGTAAGGAAAACAGTTTAGAATATTATAACCTTTATTAAAAAAACAGTTCGTGGTGTGTCAACACAAATTAAACTCACATTTGAAAATTACTTATATTTATTTGTACTTTAACTTATTTAGATGCAATTGACTATTATTGTACACTACTGGCCATTAAATTTGCTACACCAAGAAGGAATGCAAATAACAGAACGATATTTATTGGACACATACATTATAGTGGAAAGAACAAGTGATTAGATTTACAGGAAATTAGGATGTATAGATCTTGAGAAATCAGTACCCAGAGCAGCCACCTCTGGCAGCAATAACATCATTTATCCGCCTAGGCATGGAGTCAAACAGAGATTGTATGGCATGTACGGGGATCTCAGTCCATGCAGCTTCAACACTATGCCACAGTTCATCGACAGTAGTGGATGATGAGAGATGGCGTGCCAATCGCTCGGCAACCATTGACCACACGTTCACAACTGGTGACAGATCTGGAGAACGTGCTGGCCAGGGTAACAGTAGAACCTGTTCTGTATCAAGGAAGTTTAGAACAGTACGGACAACATGCGGTCGTGCATTATCCTGTTGAAACAAAGCATTAGGAAGGCCCCGAAGATAGGGCAGAGCCACGGGCCTTAACACATCGGAAATGTAACGGTTGCTGTTCAAAGTGCCGGTAATGCGAACAAGAGGTGATCGAGACGATGTATCCAATGGCACCCCGTACCATCACTCCAGCAGATGGGCCAGTATGGCGATGTCCAATGCAAGCTGGCAGTGCGCGTTCTCCATGATGCCTCCAATCACGGATGCGGCCATCATGGTCCTGTATACAGAACCGAGATTCATCTATAAAGATGACGTGATGCCATTCCCGCATCCAGGTTCGTCGCTGATCACACCATTGAAGGCGCTCCTGTCTGTGACGCAGCGTCAATGGTAGCCGAAGCCATGGTCACCGTGCAGACAATCCATGCTGCTGCAAACGTCGTCGAGCTGTTCTAGCAGAAACTTGTTGCTTTGCAAATGACTCCATTTCTCGACTCAGGGTTCGTAACATGGCTGTACGATCCCTTGTGACTATGCGGATAAGATGTCTGTTTTCTCTGCTGTTAGTGATGGGGGTCGCTGAGATCCTGCATGACGTTCTGTATGATTGTCCTGAATCCATCGATTCCATATTATGCTAACAGTCATGGGGTCTCGACCGACGCGAGCAGCAATATTGCGGTACGATAAACCGCAATCCCGGTAGGCTATAATCCTTCCTCGATCAAAGTCAGACACGTGCTGATAGACATTTCTACTCTTACACGAGGCATTACAACAACTTTCTTTGCCGAAAACTACGTTGATACGGAAATTGAGTATGAGAAAACTGCTGTCAAATCTCTGGTTTTATACACATTGTAGATGTCGCTACTGTCACCTTTGTACGAATGCGCTGAAAATCTAATCATTTGCATATCACAGCAACTTCTACCTGTCATGCAAATTTCACGTGTGTGGTGTGCCGCTTTCCTGGTGTAGCAATTTTAATGGCCAGTAGTGTATTTAGAATGACACTTTTCCAAATTCTTAAATATGCACTCTCCCTTGCAAACGCATTGTCAATATCTTTGACTTTCGGAGAGGTGATTTTTTTTCATAAAAGTCTCGAAGTAATATTTCTTGATCTGGAAAATCTTCACTCGAAAATTTACGATTTGAAATTTTCAATGTGTCCTTGCATGCGATTTTAAACTTTCATTAGTACAATTTCTGTATTTTCTTACTTTTTCTTGCCTAGTTAAAATATCTTTCTGGTTAAAATGGATCACTTCATCATTTTCATTCTAAATCACAAAACTAACTGCAGGTAAACAGTCCTTTAAAAATAAATAATTAAATTGCATGTTTGAATCATTTTCTATTTTGCAGTTGATTTTATGATAAGCGTTATTTTTATTATAAAGGCTTTATTCCTTCTTCAGTTCTAAGATATTCATTTGATGAAGTCGTTTGGAAAAAAATGTTTCAAATCTATTTTGAACTCCAAATTATGCTTCATTAAGAGTACACTTAAAAACTTAATGGAATGGCATGGCTTACGTAAGTTATACAAAACGTTGTTCTTCGAAGAATTTATTAATTTTATTGCTTTTCAACCAGGAACTTAGCATAATTTCAACATCTTGGTTTGCAAGCTGAACTGAACTTGGAGTTTGGATGTGCCTAGGATTTCCCTGCGCAATTTTCGCACCATGCCACATTGCAGAAGCTAATAATACGATCTGATTTCTGAACTCCAGATCACTGTTACTTTGAAGTAAATTGGGTCCCCAAACATAAAAACGTCATTTAAATGGTATACAGCTTCTGCACATTTCTTTTTTTAGCACGTTCAGCGGTGCAAATTTTGTCAACTAGTTCTGATATTCAAATATAAATTTGGAATGATTATGTAGTTTCTACTGCATGTCAGCTCAACCGACTTACATCTTGAGTTCATGTTAGGGATTTATTTTTTTGAATATATCTCTGAAATGATATTGATTCTAAAATTTCAGTATTTAAGCTGTTTACAACATAATCAAAAGTAGATGTGTGGAAACATTTCCTTTATATCTAAATATGAGAGAAAACTCTTTTTGTGAAACATGATAGTATAATATGAGTATTCAATTATACAACTGTCATGACGTACGCCGTTGCTAAGCAACACTCTATACACATTTTTTACAATTTATTGAGTATTTAAATAAAATCAAATACACACACACATATTTGGCATATTAAAACTAAAGAGAATTTTTATTTTTGATTCTATTTAAATTTTAAAAAATTGAAAGAACTCACACCACCTATTTAAATCACATACATCTTATGGCAAATTAAAATAACCTTGATAGTTAAAACATTCTTAGTTAATTTTACATAAAAATTAAACTTCACTTGATTATATTTAATTATTTACCTAATGAAATACATAAATATAAATAACATTACAACTTAAATGTTTACTACAAAAAATCAATTCAAGCTTTCTTTAATAATCTTACAATAAAATTAAATAAAGAATACTAAAAAATATATAGTTCCATAAGTTATAAGTATTATAAAAAATTTACAGCAATAGATAAAAAATGGTTTGTTATTTTGTTTACCTATACTTGATAATAAACCTCTAATATTATGTATTTTATTTAGATTTAGAAAAGCTGGGCTTTCATCAAATGCCATGAAAATATTTGATGAAAACATAGCTTCTCTAAAAGTATATTAAATGTGTACCATCAAACTGAAATTGCAGAAATGAAATCATAATTAGAAATTATTTTGAGTAGAGAAAGTTGTTTGCTTTTCTGATAACCGTTAAAAAGTAAACGGAGCTAATTGAAATGTGAAATAACTTCGACATTCAATCGTCACTTAGGAGTTGGTCTTTGGGATTAAATTATTGTCTGTTTCAATGAATTTTGTGTGTATTTCAACTAAACAATATATGGTTATGTTTTGGATAAACTGATATGGTTACAACAATGTTTTTGCTTACATTTAATTTGCAATTAATTATTTAATATTTCCTTCTATGAAACAACTTTTATATGTCTTTGTAAAGGATTTTGACAAAACATCATTTTTTATGATTAAGAAGATTTTTTTGAAAACTAAAATCTAATTCTGTTATCGCATAGGATAAGAAATCCTACATTTTGTAGCGATTAAATATTGCGTGTGAGTAGATAATACTAATTTTGAATATATATATATATATATATATATATATATATATATATATATATATATATATATATATATATATATATATATATATATATGTATATATATATATATAGTATTATTAAACATGAACGAATGCATTTAAATGTATTTACTAAAATAAGAAAAAATTTATAAAAATAAAATTTACCGATAATACGTTTGTCCATTTTCTGAATACAAAATTCTACTTTTAGAATTTCATATTTTTGCCATTTAGGTTTAAATGCTTAGGTTTTAGTTTTGCACTTCATAGAATTTTCTATTTTTTCTTTGATATAATTTTATTTCATTTCACGTTTTTAGATTTCTCAAGGGTAAACTTTACGTTGTTTAAAGTTTTAGAAAACTTATTTAATTATTTTTTACTTTGTATGGTATATCAAAAATATTTAAGTTGTTATAACGGCAAGAGTTAGGCAAAACTTTCTTTTTGCCATCAAATTTTAAAAAATTAAAGTGTCGTATGAAGTTTTTAAATCAATTTTAATCTTCCTCCAGAAAAATATATCAATAGTTGCATTAGAACAAATGAATTCTTAGGCGTTATAACCAAGATGTAACTACCTGGGCTGAGCTGGTGCATTACAATATTTTATATACTCAAAACTCATTTTTTAAAGTGTGTGTGAACATTTTCTTTCTCATATATTTCCATTATTATTTCACTTACTTTCCATTTCAATGTAAAACTTCAGAAAAAAATTAAATTGACCACACACACAAAAAAAGAAACAGCGTTTGCTGCAACCATCAATAATTCTCTGTTACCCTCATAAGCATAAATGATATATGGGTAGAAATTTTATTAATAATATTTTCCCCTATAATGTACTTACTAAAATTCCTTTTACGGTATATGAGTAAGTATAATACTTGTAAATATATACGTATTTAAAATAGCAAATAATGAAAAAATTATTCAAACTATAGTGACTCTTTTAGGGTCGTAATTTTTTTAGCAACACCAATGATGAATTTCTGTTCCAGTAAATGGAATCCTTTATGAGTTTATAAATATAACAGGTTTAAACTAAAACACACACACACACACACACACACACACACACACACACACACACACACACACACACACACACACACACACACACACACACACACACACACACACACACACACACACACACACACACACACACACACACACACACACACACACACACACACACACACACACACACACACACACACAGTATTAGTGAAATAAACTCAAGACTTGTTTTATTACACATTAGTTATGAAATTATATGTTATTGTATTTGTAAAACTTAAAATATTTAAAATAATTCTAAATCATAATACATTAAATATTATTCAGTCGTTATAGTTATATGTAATGCTACCCACCCTGTCTTGTTGTCAGTATGCCTGACTGCGGACAGGGAGGTCATAGGTTTGAATCCCGATTCGGGCATGGATGTACTTTCTATCTCTTCTTTCTTTTTCCTTTCCTTGTATGAATGGGTTGTGAAGTGTTGTCTACCCTATAAACGGGTATATATGGCATGTGTGCTTTAAGGAAATCGCACTCCACACCAAATGACGGTTCATTTGGAAAAATGGAGCAGCGCACCTCATACTGCCAGCTTAGCTGGTACAAGACAACAACAACAATTGTATGAAATAAAATAAATAAAATTACTCCACATTTTAATTTGTGACTAATCATTTGGAATATATTTTTCACATAATGAACTAAAATGGATATTTATCAATGAAAGTGCGCATTTGAAACAGTGGATTTTCAATAAGTATGTGAGAAAGTAAGTTTGAAAAACTTATTTATTATGTCCATCAAAATGAAGGATCTTGAAGCTATCATTTTTAAAACACTAACCTTCGATAAAAGTTACGATGGAGTATAGCTATTTCATAATTCAAGAGCTTTCTGAAAAATGAAAAGTTTTGTTAACGGAAAAAAAACTTGCATCAAGAGAACTAAAACTAATAAAAAGTAATATTTTTACTGATATTTTTGCTTTTGAAAAGCAGTGACATCCGGGCAGTAATAATAATACTGAAATCATAATTATAGTTAAATGATAATAAGAATATAAAAAAAATTAAAGATCAAAGAAAATGCGAAGATTTACAAAAAAATATATAATTATTTTATTTTCCTAATCATTTTCATAAAACTTGTATAATAATTATAAGAACAAAAAAGTAGGAGCAAAATAGAAAAATTTCTTTGTTAAAGTTTAACCATTATAAACTTTGTCTTATGAATTTTAAATACTGATGATATTAAAAAATAATTGAAATGATATACACACATACATATAATACTAATTTAATATGTTGAAGCTTTCTATTAAATAAATATTTTTTGAGGATAACATTATTATTTTTGAGGGAGTCAGTTGAATCAATTGTTAAATCAGTTAGCTTTAAAAATAGTTTTTCAGTGTATACATATTATTGACAATATATATACTTAGAGACAAACGGCATTGTTTCATGAAAAAAGACTTACTGATAAATCTTGAACAGTCATTGAATAAATTCATTTTGAATATTAAATAATGTTGTTGTATGATGCATATACGTATCTCCATAAAAGTTCCTCAATACATTTCAGTTGTCAATCAAAAATATTAATTTGGAATTTCAAAAACCGTTTGTTATAAGAAATTTTGGAATCAAACTACACTATCCTTAAGTTAAAGAAAGATCAATAAAAAATTACATAAGAAAACACGCAACTCAATTTATTGAAGTAGTGTTTGGTTGATCATAAAAAGTAGGGGATCAATATTTTTCTTTTTTTGAAAAAATCCTGTAGTTTCACATAATCTTCTATCAAAATAAACAATATAAGCATACCAGTATAAAGAAGATTAAGAACTTCCTAGGTATTGCAATTTTTTTTCAGTAAATACATTTTTGTTTTGATTTCGAGCTTATTAAATAAATTGTAGACATCCAGCTAAGTTGCAACAATAATAGACTTTTGTATTTAAGTGTTTTGCTAGCATATTAAAAATTAAATAAAAAACGCATGGAAATATTCTGGGGAGGAATTATGCTAATCCGTGATAAGAAACAGATCACTTGTGGTTTTAATTTAGGTTAACGGGTTTTGTTGATGTAAAGTTTTTGATATAAAAAACGTGATAAATGTTATTCAGTAATTGGGAATTAGGATGTAAAATATAGAAGTTTTCACTGTGTATGTAATCCTGTTTTCATTCCTTTTTTACAAGTTTAATTTAAACCAAATTACAAAAAACTAATAAATTAATGAAATTTTTTTGAGATTTATCTAAACATTTAAAATTCTTCTTTGTCATTTACGTCTTCCAATGAATTATGAATCTAATATATAAAATATATAATAATATTTTAATGAGTTTTTCAATAGCTGTAAAAAAGGTACTTTCCGTTCTTCTTGTTCAATTATTGAGACTCATTCAATACAGTACGGACGAAGATTTATAGTGTTTGGAATTGACAGAGAAGATTTGTCTTTCAACTCCGGGAAAGGAGCTTTTCAATTTTAAACATCATTTACTTTATTTCATGGAAGTGCTCTGCTTTGCATTCACATCTTGATAACATGAAGTCAGTAGCATTAGTTTATAGCCTTGCATGCGTCACACTTCAGAAAACATTCCTGCAAGTTCACTAATGACATTTTCATGCTGGGGTTTATAATCTACAGAAAATACTGTGGGAATGATGGTGCAGTGTGTGGTGGTGTTTGTATATTTATGTCAAATAGTCTTTCAGCACTGTGCCCATTCTTTGAGTACTACGCTACAGTCTGTATCTGTAAGAACTCATACAACATATTTAATTATATGCTGTAGTTGTATTTAACACTACAGGATGCCATTCATCAAGCGGAAATTGATGCATTAGTAGATCAGATGCTTATTTCTTCTTTGATACTATGTGACTTCAACAGTTATAAATTTTGCAGGAAAGTGATGATATTTATTTTCGTATTCATCAGATAGAACAGTTAATTTCTGATAGCTCTTTCCGTCTGATTAATAGCGACCAGAAAACATACTTCATTGTACCATAAGAATTTTTCCTTCTCTCGACATGGCTATTTGTTCTCTGTATCAACGTACTCTGTGTGTTTAATAGGATCTGTGCTGGGAATGAATTTCCAGCACTTTGGAACGAGGATATACTGATTTCGTACTGAAACATGGTAGAGATCCTCTCCGTTATCGACAAATAGCATTGACAAATTGCTTTTTTAAGACTCTTGAACGTATTGGCAATGACAGTCTAGTATATGTTTTAGAAAAAAATAAATATATACATTTAACTCAGTGGCCCGATAGCCCTCATGGGGACATGGCCTAGAGTAATCTTATTTATCTTCTTGACCGAGTACCCTGTAATGCGAAACATATGTTCAAGCCAGGTGGTCAGCCTCACAGATAAATCACCAAGTATGCTTGTGTCTCTGTTTTAACCACTTACTAAAGGGACTTTGGCCATATATATATATATATATATATATATATATATATATATATATATATATATATATATATATATATATATATATATATATATAAAATGCAAGATTAGATATAAAACTGAAAAGTACAAGAATATATAAAAACATTTATGCTTAGTAATATTCAGTGCAAAAGCAGCTAAAATAGAATTACTAAAATAAAGTTAATAGTATATTTTATAAAATTAATAATCAAATATCAGAAGGAGAATGATAGATTTAAAATACAATGAAAACACCAAATGGCGAATAATACAATGAGAATACTAAATGGAAAACAATACATGGAAAATACTTGGAAACATTTCAAAGAAATATATCAAAGAAAGATAGATATAAAATGGAACGAAGTACCAACATGGCCAGCTTGGTTAGGGGGTGTTGGCACAAATTATGGCTTTTCTGCACTGGCCCATGACAGCCTTACAGAAGTCAGTATACCCCAAAACCACACCAAAAGTTCAACTAAAATATCAAGCCAGAATAAAAGAAGTAGAATTTAATCTAAAATATATAGGCCAAAATCCTATGTTGCCAAAATACATTTAATTTATAATAATCAAATTAATACTATATCCAAATATATATATATATATATATATATATATATATATATATATATATATATATATATATATATATATATATATATATATAATTAAAAGCTGGGATATTAGCATGCTAATATCTACCGCTAAGGCTCTGTCTCCAAGGTTCTAGAAGGCATTGCAAAGTTAGAAGGCTAAGACGACAACGTGGTGTTTCTGTTGATTTTGACATCAGTTTATTTTAATACAATACTGATTTCATTCTGTTTAATGATTCAAAATTAAAAAATAGTAGATTTAAATAGGTTTTATCAACTGAAATATTTAAAAAATAATGTAAGTGGATGATATTTAAAAAATAACTAAAATTACCAAGTTGATTTTCAATAAAGTAAATTTATAAAAAATGGTAATTTGTTTTCACTTCAGAGTTTATTTCAATTATATTTGTTTACTATAAAAAATTAAAAAGATTTTAAAAGAAAGATAACGAGTTTAAGCAATATTATGTCTGTTTGCTGTTTTACATTTAAAAAATTCTGTGCTTAGTTTTTGTTTTCCACAACTATTTATGGAGGTCGAGAAAATCTGTGATAATATACGAAATTCTGTAATTTATGTGTTTTTTGTGTGCTTTAGCAATGTACATGAATTTAAAAGAAAACATAATAAGAACTATGAAAAATGTTACAATAAAACATTTTTATTCACTTCATTTTCAAATTAAAAAATTTTTTTTTATCTGATAGCTAGTACAATAATGGTGAAAAACATCTATTTTAATGTGCATGTATACTTAGTATTTTCCCACACTATTGGGAATTACGGCAGGATAATTTTTATACTCATGTCTAAATTATAATTTAATAGTATATTTCATAATCTAATATAGTTAATAATATTTTTTTGCATAAATTAACAAACTATGCTTTTTACCTTTTGATCTCTCTTTGTTAACGTTTTCGTTTTTTGTGCATTTACTAAGATATTCTCTCTCTGTCTTATGTAGAGATTTTACAAAAACTACTTGCTAACCATTAAAAACAGAAATCAAATCACTTGGCTGACATCCCTGGTGTCGTAGTTTTCGGCCAGGAAGCTCCTTGTTTTTTGCAGGCTGTTGCAGGGATCAGACAATTAAGACCCTCTTTCTCAGCGGTTCTATTATTTCCTGCGATGGTTCTGAGCACCACGGGGTCTGCTGCAAGTGAGCAGACAGC
>JAJQOW010002172.1:0-17500 GCA_037975125.1 Latrodectus hesperus | reverse complement strand
TAGCAATAAATTAAAAAAAAACATTTAACTATTTTTAGATGCATGACAATAGCATATATTATAAAATCTTGAAATTCAATTCCTTTCAACCAAAATTAAGCTGCTAAATAATGCAAATTAGTGCGCAAACAAAAAAACTCACAAATATTTGTGACCATATTGGAAAATCTAATATTTTGCTCATACAAGTATGTATCAGAATAAGTAGAAATCAATACTTCAGAGAACATTTTGATATACTAATTCTCAGTATCTTTCTCGTGATATATTAATCTTCAGTTTTACGAAAATTGCTAACAGCGAATAGGAGAAAAACAGGCACGCCTTGAATCCCCAAAGCCATCTACAATTATTGTTAATAACCGTAACAAAAATAAGTAATAAAAGAGCCTCCTAGCAACACCCCCTAGGGGGTGTTGTAACAGCCCAGGGTGGGCCTTTGCCTTCCTCAGAAGTGCATACCAGGACCCCCTATTTTTGGATAAGGTAATCCAGTTTGTCAATTTTAGTGTTTTTAGGTCGTTGTCAAGGCAGTCACGCCATCGGAGTTTCCGTCGTTCTCTTCTTCTGGTGCCAATGGGGCGTGACAAGAAAATGTTTTTCGTCACCCGATTGTCGTTCATCCGGCTCAAATGTCCTGCCCATTTTAATCTCTGTATTGAGATAAATTTAACACTATCTGGTTCTTTATATAGTTTATAGAGCTCAGAATTAGTTCTTCTTCGCCATGTATTCTCACATTTTATTCCACCAAAGATGCTTCTTAAAGTTTTTCTTTCGAAAATGGAGATGGTTTCTTTGTCCTTCCCGTTAATGTCCACGTTTCAGATGAGTAAGTGAGAATTGGCCGAATTAAGCAATTAGTAATGGTGATTGGGTCACGGTAAATATGTCGTGGTCACAAAGTTACTTCAAGTTCCCGTCCAAATCAATACCTCTAGTGAAAACAAAAAATCCACTTCTAACTCTTAGTGCTGCCATCTGGTGTCTACTATAAGAGGGAGAAATGAACTCTTCGAACTTGAGATGGAGCTGCACTCGCAGTCAGGCGGAATCAAACGCCAGGATTGAACTTGATAAGATTTGAGCTTGGTACAAAATGCTAAATAAATAGCAGTAGAGGTGCCTTAGTCTCTAAATACCTGTGTACTAAGGCAAGACAAGACGAAAAATTAATTATTGATCATTATCCCTTTATTTTATTTTCACTTTTAAACTAAAAATTCCATTTTTAGAAATGCAGCTTTTTTTGTAAATACGTAAGGATGAGCTGTGTGAAAAGATTATAAATTTGTAAAGAGGATTATTACATAACATGTTGAAATGGTTAAGATAGATTATATTAAATAATTACTATTACTTAAATAATTTTTTTCAATGTGGATTTAAAGATTTCTTTGAAACATCATAAATTTCAGATTTTAATCATAATCTTAGGATTCTTAACGATAGCTTATTTAGAATGCAGAGTAGCATGAAGTTTCGTATAATTAGCCATATTTTTTCTTGTAATTAATGTAAAAAAATTGCCACACTACATATAGGAAAAAATATAAACTTTTTTAAAAAATAAAAATGTTGGATTTTTATCTAATATTTATTTACTACACAAAGTAAAGCAATAATAATGTTACTACAATTAAATGAATTAATCTTTGAAAAAACGACATTTATGGAGTTCAGTCAAAGACAATTTCAAACACAGTTATTATTGGTATAATTTCACACACAGTATACTTTCAAACACAAAATATTAATTGGATAATGGTCGAAATTTCTTCGAAATGATACTTATGAGGGTGGCAAGTCACAAGTATTGAGATTCTTCTGCTCACTCCCTGTTTCTAAATTATGAAGACTCCCACGCAGCAGCTTCCATCAAACTGGTTGAGCTAGTATACATGAAAAAAATTAAAAACATTGTTGTTCTTTAATATTTTGTATTTTATTGACTTTTGATATCCATCCGTCTGCTGTGCGCCACCCTGTATTATCCATATATATATATATATATATATATATATATATATATATATATATATATATATATATATATATATATATATATATATAAACTATAAAAATTAACTATTATATATATATGTATATAATGTAATAAATAATAATTTAGCTTTTGTGTTCTAATATGCAAAATTATATGAGAAATCTTGTTACACACACACTATATTTATCTGTGGTTATTATTAATATATAAAATCTACATAAAAAATTATTTATCACACTTTGCTGATAAAAAAAATATGTAGATTTTATATATTAATAATAACCTCAGATAAATATTTCCTTTGAAAATACACAAATGAGAAAAACTTAAAATACAATATTTAATAAAACTTCATCGACTTGATCTTAATACAGAGAAGAAAATTTTCTATTCACAATAAAAGCTATACTTGAATATATATATATATATATATATATATATATATATATATATATATACATTACATATAGTTGCTATTAATTTTTCAATATTCTTCGTGGAACACAATTAAAATTAATTTAAAAGCATTAAATTGAAAGATAGGAATTTTTTTAAACAACAAAATCAGTTCCATCGAAATGTTTTGTTCCTGAACGAACAGTTGATTTAAATCACCGCCTGATGACGTCACTAGAAAGTGGTCTGGCATTTTTAGGTACAGAGGGTGATGGTTGTGAATGTGGTTCCCTACTCAATAAACGGGTACCTGTTGCACATGTGAATACTGAGGAAGTCCGACTTCGCACTAGGGATGGAACCACAGACCAATATTTATAAGACGTACATCTTGCCGAAAATAACGGCACGCCAAAATTTTAATTGCCGCTAGGCGGCGTGACCGATGCACGATACCACTA
Source organism: Latrodectus hesperus (assembly GCA_037975125.1). Classification (NCBI taxonomy): domain Eukaryota; kingdom Metazoa; phylum Arthropoda; class Arachnida; order Araneae; family Theridiidae; genus Latrodectus; species Latrodectus hesperus. The sequence goes on along the minus strand of JAJQOW010002172.1, from coordinate 14,638 downwards.
TCGAGTGGGAAATGCATTGATGTCTATGGGAATAAAAAACTTTAAAAATTAATTAATTGAAACTGAAAATAATGTGAAATAGTTAAATTTACATGATAAATAGTAGTCAAGTATGAATATTTGTGTCATGGAAATTTCACTAACTTTGTATTGTGTATCTAACTTCTGCTTGACAATGAGTTGGGTTCTTCTTTTTCTTCTTCTACAGGTTGGGTTTGTATGTCATTGGCACCTCTGCTTTAATCAGCATTTTGTACCACTAACTCCAAATCCAATGTTTCCTAGTTCCAGTTACTCGGATCAGCAACTTTATTAATATAGTCCGATAACCCTTTAATGGAATCTAGGTGTAACTCTCTAGTATTGATGATGCCTAAAGAAGTTAATCTAGGGAGGGCAAGAGCCTCGCATTCGTAAATGATATGCTTGGCCGTTTCCTCTTGCATATGACATTTCCTGCAGATAGGGTCTTGCTGAAACAGTCCCATTTTATGGAGATGTTTTCTGAAATAGTAGTACCCAGTTATGAAGCCTACGATTAAACGTGTCTTCTGCCTAGAGCATATTAGAATTTCATAGAAAATCCTCGCTGATGATCTACAGATCATACTTTTTGCGTGGGTTTGACCAGGAGATTTGAGCCAAGCTTCATGCATCTTCCGTTTTTCCCATCTAAGAACATTGGTTTTTGCGGTCTTCAAATTGATTCCACAAAAAGGTTCTGGACCAATGAAAACAAAAGACGATCCTTGTTTAGCAAGCTCATCAGCCCTTTCATTACCTTCGATATCTTTGTGCCCTGGTACCCATACAAGGATCACCCTGTTTCTAGTTGCCAGTTCTGTAAGAAGGTTTCTACACTCGAAAATCATTTTAGATTTGATTTCGAAGGAATTAAGCGCTTTTAAAGCGGCTTGACTGTCACTGAAAATGAGAATCCGCTTACCGTAGTAGCCCTTCTTCATATTTAGTCGCAGACAGTGGATAATGGCCAAAACTTCTGCCTGGATGACCGAAGCGTATCGCCCAAGGCTTACAGACAAGCTGATTCTTGGTGACACGCCACAAACTCCCAGTCCTGAGAGGCTGTTCTTCAGTGATCCATATGTGTACCAGATTAGATCTCCTGTTTTAGTTTCAAACATGTTGTTATTCCATTCGTCTCTAGTTGGCAAAACTATATCAAATGTCCTATCAAACATGTGTGTTTTTTCCATGATGTCAGATGGCATCAGGAAAGTAGGGTCTTGAATTTTCCTGGTGATGCCCTTGTGCCCTTTGGCAACAGGCTGGTCATACCAGTGGTTTTGCAGCTTCATTCTGTATGCATTCTATCTTGCAACGCTGCAGATGAAGATGTCCAAGGGAGTCAGATCCAACACAACCTCCAATGCTCTGGTTGGCGTTGTGGAAACTGCTCCTGTGATGCAGATACAGACTAGTCTTTGTAGACCCCCCAGTCTGTCAATCACAGTCTTCTGTTCCACCATACGCCACCAGATCACACAGGCAAATGTGAGAATGGGCCTGACAAAAGCTGTGTACATCCATAACATCAGTTTGGATGTAAACCCCAGTTTGTACCAAGAATTCGCCTGCAAATCATAATGCTTTTCTTTGCTCGGTTGATCCTATCATCAATGTGCTTATTCCAGGTGAGTTTCTGGTCTAAATAGATGCCCAGATACTTCACCTCTGAAGCCACATTGATTTCAACATCAAAAAGTCTTAGTATGAAAAAACCTTTCCGTTTCTTTTTGCGTGTAAAAGGTACAAGGTAGGTTTTCTGAGGATAAACCATCAGGTCCCTATCCATGCACCATTGACCTACATAACTTAGAGCATCCTGCATGAGATGACAAGTTATGTCAAAATCTTTACCAAGGATAAGGATGACAATGTCATCAGCATATCCCTGCGTATAATAGCCCCTATCATTTAGATGTTTTATAAGGCTATTTACAACTGGGTTCCAAAGTAATGGTGACAGAACACCTCCTTGAGGACAACCTCTGGTAGTCTTTTTTCAAATGATTCACCAAAGATGTTCATTTGTATATATCTATCCGAAATTAAGGCCTCAATCCAAGTACACAGGGTCTGATTAATCCCTGCCCTTCTAAGTGCATTGAGGATGGATGGATGGGAAGTATTGTCAAATGCACCCTGAATGTCGAGGAAAGTTGCCAAGGCAATATCATTTTGATCCAGAGTGGCTTCAATCTTGGAAACTAGCTGACGTAGAGCAGTCTCAGTAGATTTGCCGGGTTGATAGGCAAACTGAAGAGCATGCAAGAGACTATTTCTATCCAAGTAATCTCTAATATTCCGATCAATGATTTTCTCCATAATTTCAAGAAAGAATGAAGAAAGATTGATTGGTCTGTATGACTTGGCCGGGTCATAAGTGTCCTTGCCATATTTTGGAATGAAAACAATCTTAGTCTTTTGCCATGTCTTTGGTATATATCCCAGGGCCAAGCTAGTTCTGTAAATTCTAGTTAGCACTGGTATGACAACCTTCTCTGCCTTCTGGATCATGATGGGCATAATTCCACCCGGCCCAGGGCATTTTAGAGGTTTAAAGGCAAAGATTGCCCATTTAACAATGTTGTAGTTTATGATATTTTTAGCGATGGTACATTGATTGCTATTGACTCTTTGCAAAGAGCCGATGCAGTGCTCTCCTTCGTTGCTATAATATATCTCTAGCTCCCGGAAAGTGGGTCTTGGTCATAATTTCCATAACCCCTTCTCCGGAAGCAGCAAAATTACCCTCCTCGTCTTTTAGGGTACCAACCAAAATAGGTTCATCCCTTTTAAGGAGTTTCTGGAGTCTAGCTCCTTCAGAAATAGAATCTATCTCGTCACAGAACTTCCTCCAGGAGTTAATTTTGCTTTTTCTAACAAGTTTGTTATAATTAGTGAGGGCCATTTTATAGTTCTCCCATTCACCATTTTTCTTGGCTTTATTAAAAAGTTTTCTAACATTTGCTCTTTCGGCAGCTAGGGAATCATTCCACCAAGGGCATTGGAGTTTAGCTCTTCTAGTGCTAATGGGGCAATTGTTATGAGAAGAATCTAGAATACTTCTCTGCAGAAGATCTGCTGTAACTTCTAGATCATAGTTGTCTCTAATAGGTCTGTTCCCGAGCTCAGCCAACCCAGTCAGTTCCTCTTGGAATTTCTTCCAGTCCGTCTTAACTGGGTTTCTGAATGTGCGATCCAGACTCACATTAGAGTGAATTTCAAAATGGATGTTTTGATGATTTGAACCAGAAGGTCTGTCATCTACTTTCGAATATTTGATATTTTTACTAATCAGCGTTGTCGCTATAGTAATGTCAATTACTTCAGATCAATTGGAAGTAATAAAAGTTGGTTCGTTGCCTTCATTTAGAATATCTAACCCATAGTTTAGAATAAATTCCAAAAGGTACTCACCTCTTTTATTTGTGTCCGTACTTCCCCAGACAACATGATGAGCATTACAGTCTAATCCTAGGAGTACCTGTAAGTTGTTACCTCTGCAAAAGTTCATGAGCGTGTGCAGAGAATGGTCAGGTGGAGCCTTCTCTTCATAGGGCAGGTATCCAGAGCCAAAAACAATTTCCCTGTCCCTACCCTCTATGTTGAGTCTGACTTTCACAGCTGTCAGGTCCCTAAGAATAAATTCAGAGAGAGGAAGAACCTCAATGTTTTTATGTAAGAGTATACAAGTTCTAGCGTTACCATTAGTACAATAGATAAGCTTACCTTTAGTTCCTTTGAGATCACTGATTCTCCCCTAACCAACCAGGGTTCCAGAATCAGGGCCAGGTGTATATCCCCAGCAAGAAACTTCTTACTGAGGTTAGTAGTACCACTTCTACTGTGGTGGAGGTTGGCTTGAACTACCTTCACCCCCATCAGCAGGAGCAGGTTTGTCAAGTACTTTAGCCTGCACTTGGTGAAGTCCAATATGAAACCTATATCCCCTTACACTAAGTGTGGCAGCATCTAATTCAGGCACACTAAGAACGATGGTCCGCCCAGATGGGTCGTTTTTAATGTTAAGAACGTTCCACTCAATTGGAGTGACCCCACCGTTCTGAGCCTCGATTTTTCTCAGGAGCTCTTTAGGTTCCAGTTCACTACAGATTTTTGGCAGTTTTGCAATTATCTTGGTGGTTCTGACAAGTTTCCTTGCCTCACCCACCAAGAGTTTACGTTCCTGCCAAGGGCTTATATCACTGACATTCTGTTCCAGCCACTTTGAGCTCTCCAGATCTGCACAGTTGATAATAAGAGCCCCATTCTCAAGTTTACAGGATAGGAAGGTTGGGGCAAAACCCTCCTCATTCCTTCCTATTTTCCTGGTTAACAAGAGTTCCAGGTCATTGGCCTGTTTCTCTGTTAACCGTTTTTCCGGATGACCTTCTAAGAGCACAGCCATCTTGATCACCGTGATAGCCGCCCTGTAAGTAAATCCCTTAGGTCCTTCTCTTTTGACAGCCTTTCCGACCTTGCCCTGGTTCATCTGGTTGGCAGGACGCTTCTCGCCTTTGGTTGCCTTGGGTTGAAAAACCCAAGGCAACCAAAGGCAGTTTTTCAACCCAAGTCCCCTCAGCGATTTTGCGCTCTTTCACCAGCTTCTTTTCTGGGCACCGGATAGTCTCTTTTTAAGCTTGATTCTGGTCAGAGAGTCAGTCATGCTAGAGATAGCTTCCTGACTCTCACCAGAAGAAGATGGTTTGGAGGTCATTTCTACCTCCTGTGAAGGTTTCATTGCTACCCCTTCATTAGATTGTCTCTGAGTTCCCTTGTCTTTTTCTGAAAGGTCTGCTTCAGAAGTTTCTCCTGCAAATGCTGAAAAGTTTGTTATTTTTAATGTCTTTTCAGCCATATAATAACAGTTAATAAGCTCAGGTAATATGACAGTCCACCCAGCATTGCCTGAGTTACTGGGCAAGGCAATTAACTCTAGAAGTTCGCCAGGCAACTAGAGGCTCTGTTAAGACACCAATTCCGCGGTGCCAATTAGCCCTAGGCACGGATCGCATAACACCAGGGTTTGCGGGAGCTGGTTCGCGGCCTCTTATTCAATATTCAAGGCTATCCTGTCATTCTTACAGGACATTCGGCAATCCACCACCAGCCGACGCACCTGGTGGCTTGTTCAAGCCCCAGGAAGGTACGCGTACCCCTGGTTCCAGGATGAGTTGGGTTTTGCTAAAAGAAAATAATAACTTTATTAACTATCAAAAAAGTGCATAGTAATACATAAAACTGAGAAATAGCATAAAAAAGGAATAATTTGAAAATTTAGTGAATTTAATTTAAAGTAAAATTAGCAAGATCAAATTCAATGCAAATACAAAAAGAATACAGGTATATGTTAAGTTTATTACTCAAGATCAAATTAAAAATGATATAAATATGGTAGAAATAAAAATTATAGTAAACATTTCCTTAAATAAATCATGCAAATATTTGAAATTGTTTTAAATTTTTAGCACTTATAAACACAAAAATATAAATGCTTCAAATTACAATAGTTATCAAATTATAAAATAAAATATTCAATATTTTTTGTGCGTATGTTTCATCTAACATCCCTGTAAAGTTGTAAAAATTTATTTATTATTATGAATACATGGAAATTAATTACATACTTATTAGTAAACATATTTAATTTCCAAATATAAATATTATAAATGTTAATTTTACAAGAACAACTAAATGTTTATCCAGGCAAATGCAAAAAAAAAAAAAAAAAAAAAAAACACACACACACAAATACAATTCCACATCTGCGTGCACACATAATTTTAAATTATAACATAACATAGGCACAAAAAGTCTGGATTAAAGTGTCATAAAAATAGAGCATTAAAAGTAATGACAAAGGGAAAAAAATTTTGACACTGTATTCAAACAGCCTATGTTAGCCAGAATGAACAGAAGATTTTAAGAAATACTAAGGAAAAATTTTTTTGATAAATTAATTTCTGTTACAAACTTTACCTTCATTTTAAGTCTTGCATTTTGTCGTAAAATATTATGTAGATATTGTCTCTTCTTCAACAGAAAATAACTGTTGGAAGCATGTCTAGGGCCAATTTTAGGTTGCTGTTGGAAGCAATTTTTACAACGACCAGTTTTCTTGATGTAAAAATTGCAAGGAACATAACCTAAGCAGTTTTTTCCTCCCAATTTTTAGAAATACCCAATGCATACACAAACGAATTGTTTCATTCAGTAGCATGTATCATTGCAAGACTAACTGTTGTATTTATTTTTTAATAAAAGGTATATTTTAGGAGAAAATGTGTTTTCGTATAGTGTGCTTATATGGTATGTGTGATTTCTGATTCCCTCTGACATTGATGTCAAAATTACATAATATCTTAAGAAATACCCCATGTATACATATACGAATGGTTACTTTGAGTAGCATATAACATTACAAGATTCACTGTTATATTTATTTTATTATAAAAATAAAGTTTTAGCGAAAAATGTGTTTTCTTATAGTGTGCTTATATGGTATGTGTGATTTCTGATTCCCGCTTTCATTGATGTCAAAATTCCCTAATATCTATAGAAATACCCTATGTATACACATACGAATGGCTTCTTTCAGTAGCATATAACATTGCAAGACGAATTGCTTTATTTATTTTATTATAAAAAATAAATTTTTAGTAGAAAATTGTGTTTTCGTATAGACCGCTTATACGGTATATGTGACTTCTGATTCCCGCTTACATTCATGTTCAAATTCCCTAATATCTTCAGAAATACCCGATGTATACACAAAAAAAAAATTTTTTTTCAGCATTATGAAACATTGCAAGACAAATTGTTGTATTAATTTTATTATAAAAAATTTATTTTAGGAGAAAAATATGTTTTCTAATTGTGCGCTTATGTGATATGCATGTCTTCTGATTCCCGTTTACATTGATGTTAAAATTCCGTAATATCTTAACAAAGACCAAATGTATACACAAACGAATGGTTTATTTCAGTAATATGTAACATTGCAAGACTAACTGTTGTATTAATTTTTTTATAAAAATATATATTTTAGGAGGAAACAGTGTTTTCTTATAGTACAATTATATGGTACGTATGACTTCTGATCCCTGTTTACATTGATGTTAAAATTCCCTAATATCTTAAGAAATACCCGATGTATACACAAACGAATGGTTTCTTTCAGTAGCATATAACATTGCAAGACGAACAGTTGTATTTATTGTATTATAAAAAATAAATTTTAAGAGAAAAATGTGTTTTCGTATAGTGAGCTTATATGGTATGTGCGATTTCTGATTCCCGCTTACATTCATAACAAAATTCCCTAATATCTTAAGAAATACCCCATGTATATACAAACGAATTGTTTCTTTCAGTAATATGTAAAATTGCAAGACTAACTGTTGTATTAATTTTATTAAAAAAAATATATTTTATGAGGAAAATGTGTTTCTTATAGTGCGCTTATATGGTATGTATGACTTCTGATTCCCGTTTACATTCATGTAAAAAATCTGTAATATCTTATGAAATACCCCATGTATACACAAAGGAATGGTTTCTTTCAGTAGTATGTAACATTGCAAGACTAACTGTTGTATTCAATTTATTATAAAAAATATGTTTTAGGAGAAAAATGAGTTTTCGTATAGTGCGCTTATATAGTATGTGTGACTTCTGATTCCCGCTTACCTTGATGTCAAAATTCCGTAATATCTTAAGAAATACTTCATTTATACACAAAGGAATTGTTTCTATCAGTAGCATGCAACATTACAAGACTAAGCGTTGTACTAATTTTTTTTATAAAAAATATATTTTATTAGAAAAATGTGTTTTCATATAGTGTGCTCATATGGTATGTGCAATTTCTTATTCCCGCTTACATTGATGTTAAAATTCCCTAATATCTTAAGAAATACACCATGTATACACAAAGGAATGGTTTCTGTCAGTAGCATATAACATTACAAGATTCACTGTTATATTTATTTTATTATAAAAAATAAATTTTTAGAGAAAAATGTGTTTTCGTATAGTGTGCTTATATGGTATGTGCGATTTCTGATTCCCGCTTACATTTATGACAAAATTCCCTAATATCTTAAGAAATACCCCATGTATACACAAACGAATTGTTTCTTTCAGTAATATGTAACATTGCAAGACTAACTGTTGTATTTAATTTATTATAAAAAATATATTTTAGGAGAAAATTGTGTTTTCGTATAGTGCGCTTATATAGTATTTGTGACTTCTGATTCACGCTTACATTGATGTGAAAATTGCCTAATATCTTAAGAAATTCCATATGTATACAGAAACGAAAGAATTTTCTCAGTAGCATATAACATTGTAAGACTAACTGTTGCATTTAATTTCTTATAAAAAATATATTTTAGGAGAAAAATGTGTTTTCTTATAGTGCACTTATATGGCATGTATGACTTCTGATTCCTATTTACATTGATGGCAAAATTAGCTAATATTTTAAAAAATACCCCATGCAAACACAAAGGAATGGTTTCTATCAGTAGCAGATAACATTGCAAGACTAACTGTTGTATTTTATTTAATATAAAAATATATTTTAGGAGAAAAATGTGTTTTCGTATAGTGTGCTTATATCATGGGTGTTTAAACTATGACCGTTCATGGGCCGCATGGCAAAAAAATTTTTTGCTGCGCCGCACATAAAATATTTTTTCAAAAAATTGAAATAAAAATTAATTTTATGTAGTTTCATTAAAATAAATTGACTTCTTTTTATTATAATTTTTTATTTTTAATTTAATATGCACAGGTACATATTTATTTTAAATTTGTAAAAGTTTCGTTTCATTTAGTTTGGATTTCATAAAGATGGAAAAAATTATCAAATTAATGAGATGGATGAATTTGCTTTTGTCGAACAAGCGAATCGAGATCGGGTTCAATAGACGAGGTTGCAATTCTTTGTGCATTTTCAAGATGTTTGTCGGTAATTCGGTAATCTTTGTCTTATTTTTGTTTTTTGTATGATTCATTCTTGAAAATAATTGTTCACAAATATAGGTACTACCAAAAGCTGAAGACATTAATAAAGCATGATTGTGAAAATTAGGATATTTATCTCGGGGTAGGTAATCTTTATAAAACTCCAGTAAAGAAACATTTCCAAATTTTTCTTTCAGTTGAATGTCACTTTGCAGTTCAATGCATTCCATTTGAAGGTAATTTATTTATTTCTAGAGAAAATAGAATAGAAAATTTGTTGAAATAATCTTCATTTTTTCGAAAATCTTGAAATCTACTTTCAAACTCTTGAATTAAATCAAAAATTAATGCAGCATATTTTGTGCAACTCACAGGTTTATGTACAGCCAAAGTACTGAAATGCGTCAAATCTTTCACTTTTATTTGATTGTGCCAAAATTTCAACTTTCTTTCAAACCCTGTTATTGTTTGGAACATATTATTAATAACTTGATTTTTTCCTTGAAGTATCAAATATAAATCATTCAAATGCTCTGTTAAGTCTACTAAAAAAGCTAAATCTGAAACCTAATCTTCGTCTTCAAATTCAGTCACAGGTTTCCCTTTTGATTCCATAAATATTTTTATTTCAGTTCTTAAATCGTAAAATCTTTTGATCATTTTCCCCTTACTGAGCCATTTTACTTTTCTGTATAATAAGTAACATCTGTAAATTCAGTGCCCACTACCTTGAGGAACTCTTGAAATTGTCTATGATTAAGTCCTTTTGCTCTTATAAAGTTAATGGTTTTCATAACTACGCTTAACACACTTTCTATTATTAAAATTTTTCCACACAAATTGCCCTGATGTACAATAAATACAATGATATGTCATTAAGATCATATTGCCGGCAGCGACGGCTTCATTATTATCCATTTTAACGAGTCCCCTATTTTTACCAACCATGGCAGGTTCTCCATCGGTTATGATAGCTCATAAATTTTTCATAGATAAGGAAAACCTTTCCCTAGTCGTTTTTAATGCATGGAATAAATCTACAAACTTGGTTGTGTCTTTTAATAATACTGAAGCAACCATTTCTTCCGTGATATTATAATGTTCATCGATTCCTCTCATAAAAATTGCCAATTGAGTGGTATCAGAAGCGTCAGTGCTTTCGTCCATGGCTAACGAATAAAATTAAAATTGGTACAATTGCTTTGTGAAGACTTTTCAACTGCATTCCATAACTTCTCAATTCTTGTGGCTATAGATTAGTGAGATAAAATGATTTTAGAAAAATCCAACTTTTTTTCAGGGCAAATTATGTTTAGCTACGCTTTCCATGCATTCTTTTATAAATTCGCCATCAATAAAAGGTTTTGATTTTTTCGCTTTTAAATTTGCTACGACATATCTTGCTTTTACAATGACATTATTTTGAGTGGCTGTCTTTTTAAAAAAATTGTTAAGACGATAGCCCTTTTTTAGTTCTGTGATTTTATCTTTACGGCAAACTCCGAGATATACATCGTATTTTGTGGCATGCTTTTGACTATGTCGTTTCAAATAGTAGTCTTTAAAAACTGGCACAACGTCCCTACATATAAAGCAAAGTGCTTTATAAAGCAAAGTGCTTTATCTCCTGAATAAAAAAGTATTTCTCTGTCCAGTTTTTATTAAAAACTCTTTTTTCATTTTCAATTTTTTTCTTTTTTAGGATCTGTTTTTTTAATGACATGGAGACCATCAAAAAATATATTTTAATTTTATAAGCAAATATCCATAATGAATATGATTTATTCATATCTTTTTAAAGAATTTGATAAAAAAATTAGAAATTCAAAATACAATGCAATATATTGCATACAAATATTGTAATTCTTCAAAGAATATTAAATTTTTATGAGATTGTTTTACACGATAGTTTAACAAAATACAATGCAATATATTGCATACAAATATTGTAATTCTTCAAAGAATATTACATTTTTATTAGATTGTTTTACACGATATTCTAACAAAGTAGTATAAATAATTATATAAATCTTGAAATTTCAAATGAATATGTAAATTTTATAAATCAAAACTGAATACTGAAACTGGGACACAAGGCACTTACCGGTACAGTAATGGAAGTAAGGCAGATGGTGGATGGAAAAGTAGAACAAGGTGCCGGAACAGTCAGATTTGTGCATTGAGATGGATAATATACTCTCGCAGAGGAAATAAAATACCTCTACTCCACTACTAGCTAATTTGATGGCTGGTAGCGCTGTCTTGAAAACTGATCGTGGACCGGTCAAGGATCCCTTTTATAGACTCGGAGAGCATGAAGAATTTTCTGGAACACCCCCAGCTGCAGCAGACGCGCGATTGTGGCAAGTCGGTGCGCGACGTAGGAACTGGCACGTGACCATGCGCCAAGATGAGGCGCAGAACGGGATTCAGCGAGAAGAGGGCCGGGTCGATTTGGCGAACGTTTGATGGACCCTTTTTCTGTGAGGGGTTCCTTTGGCCAAAAATCAAAATGCAATTAAATATACTGCATACAAGTTTGACCAGGGAAGAACAATGCAGTGCAACACAGCATTGTACGAAACCTCGGAAAATTTATTGCTTCTACTCTTACACCGGGGGGGTGAGGAAATCTTCGGAAACGAAAAACATTTTCGGGCGTTTTGGTATTTTGAGTACCCCTAAGAATTCAAGCCTCGGTATTCAAAGGGTTAAATTTTTATTTCAAAATAAATGTCAGCAAATCGATTATATATGAAAAATATTGCAACATTTATTTTTTTAAGAAAAATGTGTAAATTTAAATATTTTCATAATTTGCGTTTGGGCCGCATGTGGCCCGTGGGCCGCACTTTAGACAAGCATGATTTATAAAAATAAGATTTGTTCGCTTTACTTACATTTATTTTGTTTTCGAAATATTTATTTTGGATAGATCTGCATGGACTGGAAAGAAATTGATATCAAGTGGTTGATATCTGCCTAACTTAAAGTACAGGAAATACTTATGATAACCGTAGTTGCAGAAAAGCAATTTGTAAGAAGTTAAATGATTTTATATATGCAATCGCTCAACTATTCATTTTTTTAGCATACAAGAGCTTAATTATTAAAATAAGTTGTAATTTTTTTCCAACTTGCATTCACTTAATCCCACAACTTATTAAAATATTAGAATTAAAAAGCAAAAATTCAATTAAAACAAAAACTAATTATAATTGATCACCCATGTTTATCTTTCTAATTGTAAGCATAATTAAGGCTAAAGAATAATTACAATATTTTAAAACTAAGCTCGTTTTGAATTGAGTTCAAATAAAGAATACCATATCGCATTAGGCTATTAGTTCGAGGACTGATTATTGACGATCTTGAGAAAAGCAATTCACATTAACAGTGTTTTGTACCGTGGTGGTACTCGAGCTAGTTTCTACATCAAAGTAGTTGTGAATATTATTTGTAAGAATGTTTCGTTAAATTTATTAGTTTATTTTCAGTCACAATATGTTAATCTAAGTTACAATGGATATAACATAGATTAATGTGTTCATTTATGTGACAATGAATATTTCCATACTCATCGACGGAAATGTGTAAAACTCTAATATACAGGAGGATTAAAATGAGAGAGGCCCTATGTCTATCCACTCATTAGAACATAAGGCCTAGAAAGTAAGAGCTTATCATTTGAATACTATATTAAGTTTTGAATTAAAAAAGTACAAGTTATTCAAAAATTGCATTCAAGATTCCGTGCGTAAAATCGTCTCATTGAATGTCACCCATTCTAAATAGTAAAACGCACTAAAGAGATTGCGTAATTTTACAATCGTTCAATTACAAGGCGTATATTACGGATTTTCAGTTGACAGAAATAAAAATCCGAAAATGTATTGCAAGCAAATGTTACACTTCTATCTGCTAATACAGCGCTTTTGGTAGTTTGCATGCAGAGATATTTTTCATTAATAAGCGAAATATACAATCCACCCAATGGTTTGAGTTTATTTCAAAGCAAACTCAAAGTAAATTTATGAGATCATGAATATTACCATATAGCATTGATTATATGCTATATGATATTTGCAGATTAAATTCTATGCTAATATTCTAAAGTGTTCTATGTTAAATCTTTAATTTGAAAAAAGAAATTTTAGTATTATTTTATCTAATTATAACTCAAGCCTTCAGCTTTTGTATTGCCTATAAACCATACATCCTTACACCAATTACTTTCTCTTCAAGAATGTCCCTTTCAAGCGAAAAAAAATTAACTAACGCCTATTTTTCTTAAAAAACATATTATTCTCTATTAACCAGATGCTTACACGAGAGAAATGAAGACACATCGAGTAGAAGTTTAATGTAATTAGTGATGAAAAATGCACTATTCTTTAACAGTACAGCAAGAGAAAAAATCAAGTTCTAAACTTTAAATTAATTTAAAGTTAAGATAAAGTGGTATGGAATGTAAATTCATTTTGCAAAACATGAATATCTTAAAATTCCTTTTAATTGCGAGTTATTAAATGTTCATGTCGGGCCTCTTCATAAACGATTAATTCATTCACAGCTGTCGGTTCATTTGGAAAAAGCGTAAACACGTTCGTTGCAGAAGTCAAACGAAGAATTTCTTTCACAAATAGTTCGAAAAACAATCAACATTGTTGTTTTTCATAAAACATATTTAAGCATAGATAAATAAGGATCTGAAGCCTTAAAATTGTTTCATTAATGCTACCCATTAAGCATAACTGAGTTTTAAGAGATTTTTTTAATTTTACATTTTATAATAGAATATATATATGTGTGTGAGTTTTTAATTTTCATTCTAGACAAATTTCACATTAAACTCAATGAATGCAATGAATCTTTAATTGAGTAGAATGAAAAATTTCATTGTTACAAGGAGAAAGCCAGTTTTTTTAAACATGAGTGGGCGGACCTGGAATTTAGTATGTAGTTACTAACGAGCCCAAGATTCGCTTTGATGCATAAACACACATTCTTTATTCATTAAGTAATTGACTCTGAGACTTTTCTCCAAAAATGCACACATATTTTGGATGCTTTTACTCTGTATCTTTAAAGAATACAATTATTTTAGATCTTCCCCCATTAGTAACATTATTTCGTCGCCAAGTTAAGAGCATGCTTTTAATGCAGAGTTTTCTCCGAAGTTCAAAAAACACGCATTTTCGAAAATTTTAAATGACATAACATATAAAAATTTAAAAAATTATTACTGTAAAATAAATTAAAAGTTTTTTTCTTGAGTTTGCCTTCGCTTCTAAGCAAATGGTAAAAGAGATAAGCAACACAATAATGGACTTTACTGAAATGACGTCCAGCTCACATGCCCGGTTATATTTGTTTGATGCATCCGTTGTATAAACTGTATTAAATTTGAATACAATAGGATATAATTAGCTCTGGGATGTATTGCTTTGAAACTTCGAACTGAAAGTAAAACGAAAATTTCAAACGCCGTTGCCACTGAAAAGAACCACATATATGACGTAAATATAATGCAGATCACGAGAAAAACCAAATCTGGCCACTAATAAAAAACTGAAAAGAAACAAAAACTCAAATTGGTAACACTCTAATCAAAACAAAGGACGCTAGATTTGGCGAG
>JAJQOW010002171.1:0-22823 GCA_037975125.1 Latrodectus hesperus | reverse complement strand
AAAATATTAGATTTTAAATTTTCTGTTTAAAAAGGAAGATTATTCATTAAGCTACACTACTGGCTATTAAAATTGCTACACCAGGAAAGCGGCACACCACACACGTGAAATTTGCATGACAGGTAGAACTTGCTGTGATATGCAAATGATTCGATTTTCAGCGCATTCATACAAAGCAGGCGACAGTAGCGACATCTACAATGTGTATAAAACCAGAGATTTGACAGCAGTTTTCTCATACTCAATTTCCATTTCAACGTTGCTTTCGGCAAAGAAAGTTGTTGTAATGCTTCGTGTAAGAAGAAGAAATGCCTATCAGCACGTGTCTGACTTTGATCGAGGAAGGATTATAGCCTACCGGGATTGTGGTTTACCGTACCGCAATATTGTTGCTCGCGTCGGTCGAGACCCCATGACTGTTAACAGAAAATGGAATTGATGGGTTCAGGACAATCATACGGAACGTCATGCAGGATCTCAGCGACCCCCTCACTAACAGCAGAGAAGACAGACATCTTATCCGCATGGTCACAAGGGATCGTACAGAAATGTCACGAACCTTGAGTCGAGAAACGGAGTTATTTGCAAGGCAACAAGCTTATACTCGAACAGTTTCGACGCCGCAGGCGGACAGCCTACTCGCGAAGCGAGTGTAAGGCTGTTAATATCCGCAGATACTCGAACAGTTTGACGACGTTTGCAGCAGCATGGATTGTCTGCACGGTGACCATGGCTTCGGCTACCATTATTGACGCTGCGTCACAGACAGGAGTGCCTTCAATGGTGTGATCAGTGACGAACCTGGACGCGAGAATGGCATCACGTCATCTTTACAGATGAATCTCGGTTCTGTATACAGGACCATGATGGTCGCATCCATGTTTGGAGGCATCGTGAAGAACGCGCATTGCCAGCTTGCATTGGACATCGCCGTACTGGCCCATCTGCTATAGTGATGGTATGGGGTGCCATTGGATACACGTCTCGATCACCTCTTGTTCACATTACCGGCACTTTGAACAGCAACCGTTACATTTCCGATGTGTTAAGGCCCGTAGCTCTGCCCTATCTTCGAGGCCTCCCTAATGCTTTGTTTTAACAGGATAATGCACGACCGCATGTTGCCCGTACTGTTCTGAACTTCCTTGATACAGAACAGATTCGACTATTACCCTGGCCAGCACGTTCTCCTGATCTGTCACCAATTGAGAACCTGTGGTCAATGGTTGCTGACCGATTGGCACGCCATCACTCACAATCCACTACTGTCGATGAACTGTGGCATAGAGTTGAAGCTGCATGGACTGAGATCTCCGTACATGCCATACAATTTCTGTTTGACTCCATGCCTAGGCGGATAAATGCTGTTATTGCAGCCAGAGGTGGCTGCTCTAGCTACTGATTTCTCAAGGTCTATACATCCTAATTTCCTGTAAATCTAACCACTTGTTCTTTCCACTATAATGTATGTATCCAATAAATGTCGTTCTGTTATTTGCATTCCTTCTTGGTGTAGCAATTTTAATGGCCAGTAGTGTATTAAAGTTGAGAATCTTTTTAACTTAATTATTATAATTTGATCTTTTTTTGATATTATTACTAATTTAATTTCACAAAAAATATTTTGGTACTAAATTTCTTTTTTGATCTTTTTTCCTTTGAATACATCTATGTATTAAACTCCTACAAAAATTGTATATGAAAGTTGTCATATTTGTCCTATGTTGTAGTTATCATTTAAATAGTTAAAATAATCATTAATAAATGTATTGATTTAAAAGAATTATAATGAATATAGTACTTTTCATCAGTATTACAATTTTTATTAATTTTTACAATAACTTCACAAAATCTCTAATTTAAAAATTTAAATATATGGTACAAAATTTGTCAAATAAATTTCTATCTAAAATACTATATCAGTAAAGTATCTACAATTTTTTAATTTATCATTTTTTTAATATTTTTAATTGAAAGTATAAAATTTCCTAATCTATTTTCTCAGATATTTTAGTATTAAAACTGAGAACATATTTTTAGTATTGCAATAATGGGCTTATAAAATTGAGGAATATTAGCATCAAATTAGTTTATGATTCTTAATTTATAGTACAAACACAGTGATGTGCTTACACAGATAGGCATACATATAAATGCATCCAAATCTGCAGTAAAGTTTACCTTTCAATCAACAAAATGCAACTTTTAATTCCTAGTAGATGATAAGCTGTCTTAAGTAAACTTTCAATGTGATTTCCGTACTTAAAAGTAGATTATAAATTCTCTTATTAAAAGCATTAAATGTAGGCATACTATTATGTGACAGTCATTTTAGATTAATGCTTGCTTTCAGCTGAAAACTGCTTTTCGGAAAACTTTCTGGTACAATTATGTATTCAAAGCTAAATTTAAATTTAGCTTTGAGTACTTTCAGACGTAAAATACTTTCAAACGTAAAATATATTATAAAAGACGTAAAATATTCAGACAGATTTTTAATAATAAAGTATATTATTTTGGACTATATTTCTCAAGAAACTCTCTTTAAATAAGTATATAATACTTTGAAATTCAAATTTTGAAATGTTTTAATATATTAAGATAGTATTTAGTTTTGGATGATAATAAATTTGAACTATATTTCTCATTATTTTTATTCATATTTAAATAACCCTATTTTGACTTGCTCTGAAATTTGGAGATGAAGAAATATGTCTTAAATATACCTTCTGAGAAGTTAAAAATATTCTAATAAGTATTTTTGCGATTTGGAAAACTGTTCACCATTTTTTTTTATTAATAATCTATAATCTTTCTTCAAATTTATTACTTATTCTTTGACAGACATTTTCTTTTCATCAATAAAATGAAAACAAAGTTGAAATTATAAAAATTATGGATTTTTATAAAAAGTACTATAAAAGTCTCACTTAAAATTTTTTAATTCAATTTCACTGATAACAGAGCAGTAGTCCTGGTTTAAACTTAACAGAAAAAATAAAATGTGAATACTCATATTAATATTTTTCTTTCAAGTGTGAGCAAACATTTGGTAAAAACTACGTTAATTGTTCTTAATGGTGAAGGATTATAAAAATATTCAAGTTTTTTATATTAAATCAGAAAAATAGCTCTAAATAAAAAGCCTATTTTTTATTTTTAACAGAATACATATTAAATATGAAATTTAGCGAGCTTTTGGTCTCCGAGAAATGTAGAAACTGTTAAAAGAAAAGATAAATATAATTATCAGTATTATCTCTGACCATTTGTATGATAAAAATGATTGTAACCATGTTTCAAATATATATTAATTAAAAACAATTATTTTTTGTAATATGTAATAAATATCATAAACTCTTAAAATCAAATCGAAAACAATTTTTTTAAAAAAAGCGGTTTTGTATAAGCTGCTGATTTACTTAAATGCATTCATACATTTATGTGTTTAAATGTATTATTTTATATCATTAATTATGTTTTCATTTATTTTATTTTTGCTGAAAACAAATAGTATTTACTCTATAAATATAGCTTACAAATACCAAAGTCTCAAAAAATTAAAAGATAAGTATTAAAATTATTGTAAGGATGAAAATACGTCATTTTTTTACATTAGATTGAAATGTTTTTATAATTACATCTTTAGAGAATAAAACGTTTCCCAAGAAACCAAGATAAAAATTTAAAGTGTTTTGATACTTCGTAATTGTTATGCACACTTTTATTGCTTTATATTGTATTGAGATTAAAATATATCTGCGATTAAAAACACCACATAAAATAAAACATATCATGTACTGTTTTTATAATATATTTTATTATGCATAACAAATGCATATAAATTTCATTTTTATTCATAATATAACTATACTAAATAACATTTTTACTACACAAATATTTTGATAGACAAAACATTAAAAAATCCTTTCGTTTATATATATCCTTACTAAGACACTTTAAAGGTAATAGTAGCATTAATGTATTATAAAGATGAATGCAAGCAATTTTATAATTTGTTACTTTAAGTTTATTCTATTTTCCTAAATTTAAATAATTAAGGTGGTGTGTATTTCTATTTCCTGCTTGTATATTTTTCAATAAAAATGCTCGAAAATTTTCCAATTTTCTTCCTACACGTTATTTTTACTTAAGCAACCAATGGAAAGTTCTTTTGGAAGGCGAAAATTCAAAGTTTTAAAACACTTTTTAGGTGTTTGATTATCTAATATGCCGAAACAAATTATCATACATAATTACAATTCTCATATATGAGTTTGGAAATCAGCTGTTTTATTATTTTATATGTTAATAAAATTTAAGAAACAAGACCAAGATGTGGTCTTAGTTCTGCAATTTCCAGCTCATATTTTTGAAGTTTTCTTTCTATATTTATCAAAAAATACCAAATAAGAAATTAATAAATATTGAATTGATTGATAATTTTTAATATTTTTAGCTGATTTTAATACAAAAGAAATTTTATTCTATCAAAATATAAAAATTAGAGAGAATATTGGAACCAACACTTATTGCACTGCCCAACCTTGAAAAAGCAACACCAAGAAAAAATAGCCAGAAAGTGACGAAACTGGGCACAGAAAGAGATAACAACGAACAATAAGTGATCTGTATTTCGAAATGATATGCATAATTCAGGGCGAGAATAGGGTCGGGTCAATAGTTTGCAGGAATACCGTGGACGGTGATACATGAAAAAACATATGTAGGCACAGATTCAATGAGAGTACGGATGGAGTCCTGAGAAATGACTCTCCATTCCCTCTCAACCATTTACTAAAGTGCGACTTCTGAAGGAGGCTGTGACAGGATCTACAAATGGCATCCAATCATATCCCAAAAGTGTTCGATTGGCGAAATATCTGGTTAGCACTGTGGCCAGGGAGGCAGCTGTTGACTGATGCAATCAATGTGAGAACGGGCGTTATCCTGCTAAAAAAGCATTTGGTATCCCCTGAATGTAGGGGAGTGTCACCAGCTGCTCCACATAATTCATTTAACGTTGGGCTGTTATAGTGTCGTGAATACGAAATACATATAAGCTGGAATCGTATGCAATGACCCCGCAATCCATAATGCCACATTGTCGCTCGGGAGGGCATTCCAAAATTGCTATAGGATTGGACCTGTTAGAACAGATATCACATCGATACCAACCTCGTATGCGGTGACTATCGATGAAGAAACAGATGCGTCACTCATCTGAGAAGATGGTCCTGAAACACTCTGTTGATGACATCACTCTAAACCGGTATTTTTCCAGACGTTTACGTCAATGCTGTGGTGTCAACGGCAGTTTTCTTAACGGGAGCCATGAGTGCTAGCCACTAACAACTCATCGACATCAACAACCCATCAACCATCGACATGGTTCTGCTCTATATGGGACCATCCAGGGTGTTTTATGCATGCTACATACAGAATTTCGATCGATGTGCTTTGCGGAGTCACAACTACCTCCTATCGACCTTATCAATCCACATGTGCTGACGTCACCGGCATACAGCAAACATTTCACAGTTCCTTGTTCCAACCGTCTTAACTACAGCCGGGGCACTGGGGACGCATCCAGGTCTCTGTCAGCTGTGATTTGCTATAAGGACCAACTGCCCTTCTCAGCCTGATCACTGTGCCCCTCGTAAATTTTTCAGTCTGCTGGAATTGACTGCGTTGAAGATGCCTTGGCATTCTCTGCAATTACGTGCATCCTATGCGACAAAAACTTTCAACGATTATTTTCCAAGTAGCAATAGTAGCGTGAATATTACCCACGCTGGATGTTCCTCGCCTTATGCCTTATCCTATGTCCGTTGGAGGGTTGCACATTTCACATCATTTGCATAACTCTGTAAGGTGCGTCTACCTTGAAATTTTAAAATTTTCTGGCCACTCCTTCTTGGTGTTGCATTTTCAAGAGAATGCAGTGTATTTCTTCAGCCTATTGTATATTTTCTTAAATAATAATAATGCATTTTAAGCAATACACAGGATGAAGATGGAAAATTGTGTTAACATATCCTGAATTACGATTAGCTTTAAATTTAAAAATATTACGAAATTAAACAAACTAATACGGTGAACTATTTAAATAAGTTCTAATAAAATTTTGGAACTTCTTAAAACCTCCAATTTTAGAAATAAGAATAAGGAAATCGTATTAGTAAGGAGAAAATAATTTACTTAAGAAAAGGTGAAAATAATTTACTTTTTAAGAAAAAAGTATTTATTTTTTTAATTATAAAGTAATATTGGATTTTCATAAATTGAAGTTCTTGTTCCTAACAATGTGGGAAGTAAGCTCAAACTGTAAAATAAATATCCATTGTAAAAATACCTCTTATTATTTTAAATATATTCTAATATAAGAAATTTAATTATTTTTATCTCACACAAGTTAACAGCATTTATTTAAATGTTTTAAAAAGTTACATTTTTCATTTGCTCATACATATTAAAATCTATACTTTAAATTTAATAACCATGGAGTAAATTTAATTTGCCCCGGGCTATATTTGTGCAGATTCATAATGTTTATTCCTTCATAATTCAACAACTAATGTTATTGTTGTTGTCTTGTGACAGCTCCGATGGCAAATTGAGAAGCGTTTGCTTCACTTTTCCAACTGAACCATAACTTGGTGGGGAATCCGACTTTCTTAAAAAAACATGACATAAATACCGGTTTATAGGGTAGGCAACCATTTAGAACCCATTCATACAAGAAAAGGACAACGACAGGAGAGAAAGAAAGTACATCCATGCCCAAACCGGGAATCTAACATAAGAACTTCACTATTCGCAAGCATTCATGATGACAACTACACATGGTTGGCATACAACTACTAATGTGAAAGAAATATTGAAAAAAACTTTAAAAAATTATATATATAAGTTCAAGTCATTTATAAATATTTTAAGATAAATTACTAAAATATTAACTAACTGTTCTTAATTAAATTTATCCGATTTTCGAAAAAAATTATTTTAACCTTAATCTCTTATTTCTTTAGTTTAACTTAAATGTATGTCGGCCCAAAAATTTATTTTTAAAGTTTAATTAATTAGTTTTATGGTGCTTATTTTTTGATGTGTCTTGTAAACGAAAACAATGCACAATTTAGCTTAATGTTGTAAAAAATATTTTTTTACTTAAGTTAATTTAAATTTTTTTCTAAAATTAACTTTAATGAGATTTTATGAAACGTAATGGTCAGAATATAAATTTTTTTACATTCAGCATTTTTTTATATTTATTGCAGTTTTTTTATCCAAATTTAGGAAATATTTATCAGTTTTTAGAAAACTTTCTTTATTTGAAATATTAGGCTTAGAGATATAATTTTTTTCCTAACTATAGGATGTTTGATCGAAAATTTAACATAATATCGATATTTTTCTGTCTTTATTTTTACTAAATTGAAAAACCGATTTGTAAAATTGTGTTATTTAAATTTATGAAAGATTTTAAAATACTTTTTTGACTTTATCTAATTATTTTACAGAATTATAAAAAGAACAGAGAGAAGTAAATCATTAGCAATATTTTAATTAATGAAAATCTGAAGTAAGCAATTGTCATAGCAACATCATGAGAAAAGAGATTTGAAAGATAAACCTCTTCTCTCATTGGCTGTTAAAATTCAAACTAGTTTGGAATTTATTTTCACACTTTGGTCAGCCGAAACCTTGCTTTAGGAAAGACTGGAGTATGGATTTTCAAAGGAAGTTAAAATTTTGGACTAAACTTATTAAAGAATCGTTTACAAAACTTAACTTTGTCAAAACTTCTAAACTGGAACTGGCAAAGGAAATAAAATTTACCAAACTAGTTTGAGGAAAATTATCTCTTAAGCATACCTTTTAAAACATTCTTCATAATTAATGATTTTATTATATTTCAATTTATGGTTCTTCATTATTCATGAAATAATAATGATATTTCTATGATTTACTTAGATATAATATAGTAATATACTATTTAGAAATATTATATGGACTATAGATGTTTTTTATCATCTTGCAAATATTATCTAAAATATATAATTTTGTAGGCACAAAATTTGAACAAATAAGGAATTTTTGACTGATTCTTTTTAAAAAGAGATACTTAAAAATATTGTATTAAAAATGGTGATCATAGAAAATTTTACATGCTTTTCATTTATAAAATATGAAATGTAACTATCAATAAAACATGTTTTAATTTTAAACTAAAGAAAATACATTGCATTTAAATTACATTAATTATTTGATATATAAAGTATTTAAAATTATTTTATAATTTTATCACTAAAAAGATAAAGAATTTTGTTTTTACGAAGTTTCTCTTAGATCTTATAAAAGGTAAAAAATTTTGCTTTTATAACGGTACTTTAACTTGAGACAAATTCCTGAATATTATATAAAATATAAGGACCTAGGCTTAATTTATTGAAACTAAAAGTATTCAAATAGATGTAGTCAATAAAACTAATGATATTAAAAGAAAATTACATAAATAAATTAGTTAAATCGAACAAATCATAATATCTATAAAATTGTCTTGTATTTATAGATGTATTTATAAATAAAACTATTAATGCTACATGCAAATCTGTTAATCAGGTTAAAAGACCCTAATTTCTGATATGTGTCATGTATGAGAAACATTTGCTTTTAATACAAAATTATTGATACATTTTTTTAATACTATTAAAATTCAATTTCTGTACTTTATTCTATATTTTGTTTAAGTAATTCTGTGTATTAAATTTAATAATTGCTCTGAAATAGAGTTGGCACAAGAAGCCACAAACGTTTAGATTGTTATTTTGATACTTAAATATCACTCCCTATTTAGAATTTTTTGGAGAACATCTGTCTTGACACATGATCCGTCAACATTGTCAGACTCTATTACATATTTCTTTTCGTTGAGTATTTATTGTGAGATGTTTATTTAATATCTGTACATTCCTAAATTTTGAGTTTATATTTCCTTTATAAATTATCTAAGGTATTTTAAAAATTATCTATATATATAGTTATTTATTTAAAAAATTTTGTAATACAAAATTGCAAAAAACTGGTTTATATAAATAAATTCTTGCTAATAATTATACTAAAACATCAATTAAGTGCATAATCCGAAAAAGGGAGATACACTTTGTGACGAATAAAAAAATAAAGCCTAGTAATTAAGTAATTTTGTTAAATCATGTAAACTAATATAATCCCCAAAGCCTTTTTAATTAGCTTTAAGTTTAGTAGATATTATCGTTAAGATTGTTATTTAGGTTTAGTGCCTATTAAAAATTACTGTCAAACTATATTGTTAGTGGTATCTTAGTGAAAACGAGCTAAATTGTAACGAAAAAAATCACCAAAACAAATAAGGTGCTTAAAAGATTTCTTTATTACAATAAATTGTATTATTTAAGGCTCCTTATATTCCAACACAGCATTATGGTTTATAGTAACTTAACTTCGTGAGAGAATAGTGACAGAATTTAATCTCCCATATTTTGGGGGACATAAGTTTCCTTATTCTTTAACTTAATCTTCCAGTAATTCTTATTTATTTAACATAATTGATTAGAGAAATCAAACATTGTGATTTACCTTTCAGATTAAATATTAAGATCAGAAAATAAATAAAAGATAAATTTCTAAAATCCCGCCTTTTCTCTTTCTGCAAAAAATGCAAAGTAATATATTATTACCTATGTGGGGCATTTTTCTTGTAAAATTGTTGAGATAACTTTCTAAAGCAAAATAGTAATAACCCATGAAAGATTTATTGAGGGGTGGGAAAAATAGTGTCTTCTTCTTGATAAAAATATTTAAAATATAAATTAAGGCATAAGCACATTAATTAATATATAAATTAATTGCTTATCATTAGGTTTAGTTTACCTGAGAATTTTGAGTAATAATGCAGCTTTTTACACTTAAGAAGATAATTCCAAGTTATTACGTATTACATTTTTTATTTATTTAGGTAATAATCGTCAACTAAGTTAAAATAATATACTGAAAACTTTTCATTTACCATCAGATTGTTTGTTTTAAAAACATGATGGTTTTAAAGTATTTAGAGACCCGTCTAATGTGCGTAAAGAAATATATTTTTAACATTTTATAGGACTAAAATAAATGAAACAACAGCTTTGATTTGGTACTTCAGTTGAGTAATCCGACAGTTAAATATAGTGTCCTTCCTTAACATGCAGTCTTTGCTTTCTTCTTTCGTATTTTAACTTTAAGAAAATAGATTTGATTGATCAGAAGTTTTATTTAATGAACTTGAAGCAGTAACTTGTACCTAAAAATATGATCTAGAACAAATTTTATGAGTCACTGGAGAGAAATTCCAATTGAAAAAGTACAGCGAAACCAAGAACGAATAAAACTGCTAATCTTCAGGGAACAAAATACATAGAATATCTTTCGTGTTATACTTGAATAAAGTATTTCTCTGCGAATAACTATACATTTTTAATATTTTTGTACTACACATTTCAACCATTCCAGTTCAGACTGAATATTTTATTATTTAAACTGAAGCATATGCGGATAAAAAATTTTTTATCATTTACCTAAGGAATTTAACTATTTTCCAAGAAGTTTAAAAATAGATAATTATATCATTTTATTGGGTGAAGGAAAACTGTTTTATTTCAATACATGAAAAGATGGATTAACATTTGTAAACTAGAAGTTTAGAAAAGTTAATAGAGGCATTAAGAAAAAACACTAAAAAAGTTCAGTTTTTTTAAAATTAAGCTTTAATATGTCTAGTAAGAATTTCATTAATTTGAATATCACTTAGCGATAAGTAATTGAATGAGATGAACAACCAATTACACTTTGAAGTAAATGCATGTAGTTTAATTTAAATCAATTGAAAGAAAAATTTATCTATTTTGCATTACCTGAAATAAGTAATTATGGCTGTATAGATTTTAGAAATAGTACAGTTTAAAGATGAATTAAAATTTAATAAGGATCAATGTTCTAGAATAAGTAATTCTCTAGAATTTAATATTTCAAAGCTGATTATCACTTTAATAATTTAGCATGAAATGACAATGTTTAATATAAAATTCAAAAGTTAAACATACATTTAAGGTTTTCTTAATATATGAAATTTGTGTAGTGATGTTTTAGCAGTTATTTAATATAAGAATCTATAATTTGCTTAGTTAAAAACTAGTCAACATTTGTTTATTTTCTAAAGTAAAATAAATAGGTAAAAATATTATCAAATTCTCGAAACATAAACATTAATCGAGATAATACGTAACATATAACTTCATGCTACGTATTACTTCTATTAAAAGATAAATTATTAAATTAAGGTATTAATTATATTGAATTCACATAAAATTATGTACATCATGAATTCTTGCTACATTAATCAAGATTCATGAACTAAAAAATCATGGATTTTAAACTAAATTTAAAAAGTCTCAGTGATTGTTAAAGACAAAACTTATAACAAATTCGTTTGAAAAATTGCAAAACAGTTTCAGGAACCATTTAGACTTAAGATAAAAATTTATTAAAAAAATAATCGGAAAAGTTTTTGAGTGCTATATTTATTAAGTTGTTAAAAAGAAACAAAAACTCACGAATCTAGGGAATATTTTCCCTGATAAAGAAAGAAAACTTTTTTTTTTCAAAATGTAAGTTAGAAGTGGTAGTAATATTTTAAATTAAAACAATTTTGCAAGAATAGTATTCTATGAAATATGCGTATGAAACTCATCTTCAATCAATCACAACAAATATAGATTTTTAAAATCTTTAAGAAAAATATTCTTTAAATTAAATTAAACTCAAATTACTTATGTTAAGATATTAGATATTTGAAAATAATTTCCAAACTTTGATCACTGCTACACAGCCTTCTAAGAAATTATAATTTAAAAATGCATCCTAATTTAATAAAAACGTCAAAAAAGTCTTCGAATTATAACTAAACGAAGTTTTATTCTTGATCAATAAATCGTAATTATCTATATACTCCAAACACACTTAAAAATAAGTTTTCATGTATAAAAGAACAATATATTTATTGAAATACATTTGATTATTTAATAATTGTGAATAATAATATAAGAATTTCATGCAATTATTAAATAAACATTTATTATTAAAATCTTTAAAAGGAAACAGCGGAGTTTTATATTTATATTTAACATTTTATATAGATAATCTCAGTTTATAGTTAAAATATCCTCAATATAAAAATGTTAAACAATTTGTTGTATTTTTATAGTACCTAAAATTCTTTTATTTACTTTAATTCAAACCCTATTTTTATTGAGAAGTTCAATTTAGAATATTTTTTCCATTTACTTATTTAGTTAAATATTAGTTTTAAGCAATTACACTCAATGTACATTGCTTTGCAATTAACTGTCACTGAAGCTGTCTGAGGACTTTACTTCGTGTAACTACCTCATTAACTATTCTTTTTAAAAGAAGAACATTGGAAAGATTAAAAATATATTTTAACTTATTTTTAGTGGATGTGAAAGAGAAAGAAATTGCTTCATCCGGATTTTATAGTCAAATTAACTATCTCTTTAATAGGTAATGATAGTTAATGGACAAAATTAGAGGTACATGAATACCTTAAAGTGTTCAGTGTTTTTATTTTTAATTCTAAATACCTTAAGAAATTTTGGAAATTAAGTAATTTACTACTTTGTGTTATTTTTTTCATTTAAAAGAAATAATTTAAAAAGAAAATCCTATATTTATATTTATATTTATATATATATATATATATGTATATATATATATATATATATATATATATATATATATATATATATATATATATATATATATATATAAATAGATATATAGATAGATAGATAGATTGAATCATCTAATACAAAATAAAAAGAAATTTGAAAAAAACACGATAAATCAAATGAAATAAAGCATCAACATGGCCAGCTTTGTCAGAGGTAGTGTAATTAAATGCTTGAATAGTTGTATAATCTGTAAAAGTTAACATGATTACATCATAGAATGTCACAGATGTCATATTTTTTTCGTTGTGTTGACTCTATACTTAATCTGTTATAAAACGTTACTTTTAAAATGCTAAAGTTTGTTTTACGTATCTGCTACTGAGTGAAGCAAAAGATTGTAAAATTTCAAAAACATTTTTACTCATATTGCTTTTGAAAAGTTGATTTTTTTCTACATTCAAAAGTTTTAATTTCCTATCAAATGTTTGATATTCTCTAAATTTTACTATCTTTTTCAATTTTATAAGAATATTTTTCTCGAATATATTTATTTTCGGCTTTACACCTTACTTAATATTTTAGTTTTTATAATTATTGTCATTTTTCCCTCTTTCTAAAAGATATTTCTCATGGGATAGAAACTATTAATTTGCTTTAGAAAAATAATGTATAGAAATGGGAAGTAACAGAATGCATTAACTAGATTTCTCAATCACCAAGAAATGTGAAATGATTCTAGCAACCAATATAAATATTAAGAATTACTGGACATTTCAAAAATAAATAAATCAACTCTTTTAATGTTAAAAATATATTTTACCATTAAAATAGAAAGATATAGAGTATTTGATAGTAGTAATAGTCTGATACGTGGTACCTAATATATAACCCTTTAAGTATTAGGAATTTAGGCGACCCTTGTTAATATGTAATTGATTTCTATATTTTTTTGAACAAGAAAGCATTAAATATTTTTGTCTTCATTATTTGTTTTACTCTCAATAAAAAAACAGAGTTAAATAAAATATTAAAGTTTTATGCCAAAAACATAAATATTAAATGAACAGCAAAATGTTTTACAATACTAAATGCCTGCTAGTTACAAAAGTTATCTACCATGTAAATGAAAACTTACTTTCTCAGACCTTATATATATATATATATATATAATTTTAGGCGTATAGTTATTCACATTTAATATACTTTTAGTTCACAAAAAAGATTCCTTTGTATTTGTGGTTATCATTAGGAAATATTTCAAACACAGTAATGTTAAATCAACAAAACAAGCCAATAAAATTTGTTGATATATAAAAACTTTTATTGAACATCCTTACTATATATTAATATTTACTTATTATTTTATATATTTTCTGAAACGTCATAAAAGTTACATTATGTGTGTACAATAGATTGAATCGAAAAAACACGAAGAAGTCCATTGCTGTTCCATGAATTTTAATAGATATCATTTACTTTTGTTTTTCTTAGACATAATGCTATATGAATCTCGTGTTTCTCACCAAGAGAAATATAATATTTATATTGTTCAGAATAAAACTTCATGCTGCCACTGTTATATTCTAGACTGACCTAGAGTATATGCTGAAAGCAACATAATCTTAAACTGGATAAAATTAATTTATATATCACATATGAATGAAAACGTGAAACTATGTTGCTTATGTAATATGAATAAAATATATGTGGAACACAAATGATTTATTTATCGCATTTGAAAACACTTTTAGATATGCTACTTACTTTATGGCTGCAACAATTTCAGTAAAAGGTGCATTAATACAAATTATTCGCAGAATTCTTACATTTATATATGATTAGATTCTAAAATAGAATGTTCATTCTGAGTGAGTGAGCTTCTAGTGAAAAATGATTTTATGGAAAAATATACATATTTGTAAATATATTTATTTATTTTTACTTTTATTAAGGTATAGTTTCTAAATACATTTATGGTAAACTTTTATAGTAATAATAATTTATAGTAATACATTTAATACATTTATAGTAAGATTTAACATTACATTTTACTAAAAAAAAAACATTCACAAATTTTCTAATAAGATTTACAATGCTGGATGATCCGAAATACAAATAATGGAGTACATTCATTAAAAATATTGAAAGATATTGAAGATAATTCAGATATTTATATATATATATATATATATATATATATATATATATATATATATATATATATATATATATATATATATATATATATATATATATATATATATATATATATATCAATATATATATAATTTTCTCTTAAACTAATTATTTTCTTGTCTCTATTTCTGCAAAATTTATTCTAATCAATATAAAATGAATTCCCAGATTAAGTTTGAAATTAATTTTGGTATTTTAAATTTTAGATCTTAAACTTAATCTGTTAATATAAATGCACGTAGATATTTTTCGATTGTAAACTTATGAATATGTTGCTCTGGCTCCATCTTGAAATCTATGGATTAATTTAGTTTATCATGTTTAAAATTCAATTAAATTTTACCAAATTTTTCTTAATAAAGTTTGTTGATTTATCGTCATTATATTTTAAAGTGGCTCAGGAATTTGTTGTTTTTAAGAATGTTTATTTGCAACAGAAATATAATGAGGCATTCTAAAGTTCAATTCCACCACGTGTTTATTTTTAAGTATGTGTAATTTTTTTTAACTACAAATTTCGGTCTAGATCGAGTAATCTAATAATATATAATTGAAAATTATTTTGTATTGAAAAGCAATCTTAATCAGTAAGTACTTAAACAAAAAATAATGATTGTTCAAAAATTTAGGAAGGTACAAATTGACTAGTATTTTGAGAATATTTTAAATTATGTTTTGTAAATTTAATATAATTTTTACTCTTTAATATTAATGTCTAATTATGTTAATTTATTTAATAATAATGAAGAAAATGTAGACTAATGTCATTTTTACAATTCTACTGACTAAGGTCGATCATTTCATCATTTTATGATATTACAGATAGACGAAATTTCTGTTAGTATACAAAACTGATAACATAAATATGTAGAGAGAAAAACATTAATTTTCCAATTTAAAAATCTTTTATCTTGAAACTTCCTATGTATACGAAGTTAAATTTTACTTAAATATGTATATAATCATTTGTGAATGTTAATCTTTGAATTTAATTTCAAAATTAAAATATAATGTATGTTTCTTTGTGTATCCATAAATAAAACTTTAAAGAACTCATTAATATTATTTTTTAATTGAGTGTCTACAGTTTAAAAATTTTATTTTTTAATATTTATTATATAGTTGTTATTTTTGGGTAGAATATTTTTTCTTATTTGCTTGCAATTATTTTAATTGTATGTCATTATCAAATGCAGAAATGTCAAAATATAAATCATTTTAAATATATTTGATGTAAAATTTTTCCTAATAATGAACTTCAAATTGTAAAACATAAAATTAACTTTTTTCGTTAAGGGATGATTTAGTCTATTTTGTCAAATGAGAAAAATTCCTTTTATTTCTGTCATTATTTTATTATATTATAATTGTTAAGATTATTAATAGAGTTATGAAATGTAACCAAGAGAGAGAGAATAAAATTAATTGGTAAACACAGTATTAACAAAGGAATATTAAAATTGAAACTTCTGATACAATTATTAATATATTTACAAATATGCTACTGTTCTAGAGACGCATTATTTTAGTTTCCCCTGATAAATTGAAAAACTTATTCCATTATTTTAACATCAACTAACAATCCGATCACTGCTGTACTTCAACATTGGATTATTGAAGATAATTCAGAATAAATTTCAACAACTACATGTTTACTTAACCTAAATTAATCTATACAAACTACATCCAAAATAGAAAATGGGTCTTCTCTATTCCTGGATATCGGCGGATGTCTTGAATTATCCGATTACTAATTTTTTGTAATGTAACCAAAGAAATTAACACTACTGTTCCTAACTATTAATGAAAATCAACACAAAAACACCTGTTGATAGTAGACAACGACAAAAAGGGAGCGTGATTGTTGATCAGCTAGTGCAGAATAGGAAATAATTGATAATCGAGCGTTACGCCCTCTAACGGTCTATAAGGGAATTCCAAGCGACTACCGCATCCACTAAGCAGAATACACTTTCTGATGTTATCTACTGCTGTTTGTTCTAACATTTCTCGCAGCGTTTCTTGAATATAAGGCCAGATATACAGATTTAAATTTTTGTTTGATTTTCATGTACTCTTTTGCATATTTTTACATTTAAGCACATGATCACACTGTTAAGATTAAAATAAATATATCAATGACTACTCTCTTCTTCCACACTTTCCAATCTATGGTATTTGCTGGTATTCTTTCGATTCTAATGTTAGATCTAACCATTTTTGTTGTAATTTACGAAGAAAGGTAGCAAGTTAGCAGAGTTTATTCAAAATAACATTGTGATCACAGACTTTAAAATTTCTTATGATTTTAATACTTTCCATAATTATGTTGTTACATCCGGTTAAATACTGTGGACAATAAGATCTGCTCCGGTAAGGAACTTTTCTGTCTGTAAGATTTCTTTGATTGATGTAGCAAACCTAATATGAATAAGGGAACGTTCTTTTGTCGAAGATTCATTGGAACGTGAGTTTGGAGGTGGGTTGTATGCCGATATAATATTAAATGGTTTGGAATCTACCTCGATTTTAATAAGATCAATCTTAATGATATGAACCAGGATTTGTCTAAGTCAACAGTTGTAACTATAATGGCTGATTATTTATTAAGGTGATGTCTAGTAAGTATATTCCGAACCCTCACAAATCCTATTCTGTAACCTCAAAGTGGTGTGAGGGTGTAAACAGGTAGCACAGGTGATGTACGTCTGGAACCTAAACTTAGTTTAGGTTCCTGGAAGGGTCACCCATGGCGAGAAGGGAGTGCTAATACAGAAAGGTAACTCAATCCAAGGTGTTAGGCTCCGTGCTGATGGATGAATGGCACCAGGGTTATGGTGTCGCTAACGGGCCCCTCGAGGAACCAGGCAAAACATGGTTGTATGTTTGCCTTCCACCTGTACAGGGAGGCTATGCAGGTGGGGACCGTATATTTTCCTCCTAGTTCCTTGGTCACTTATGGATGACAAAAATGAAAATGATAAAAAAGGATTGGATACATCTC
This sequence comes from Latrodectus hesperus, assembly GCA_037975125.1. Lineage (NCBI taxonomy): Eukaryota > Metazoa > Arthropoda > Arachnida > Araneae > Theridiidae > Latrodectus > Latrodectus hesperus. Next base: position 4,853 of record JAJQOW010002171.1, on the reverse strand, counting down.
CTGGTGTTATCCAATCAGCCGGCGAAACGGTTCCTAAGGAACAGAATCCCGGCAAAAAGGAGAACACTGGCAATCTGGTTGCTGGAGGAAGTGGAGTTGCTGCAAGGCAGCACACTGGCACCACAGTTGGAAGACCAGGAGGTCTCACAAAATCACAAAGACGCAATCTAAGGCGTCGTAATAAAGCAAAGGAGCAGGTGAAGACTCTTCAGAAGGTGGGTGGCACCAAAAGACTTAGGTCTGAGGTTTCAACCCCTTCTCCCATCAACACTGTCTCCAAAAAGCCCAGGGATGATCATCAACCTGGGACTTTTGCTCAGGCTGTTAAAAGCCATAAAGCAGCTATTGTGAAGAATGGTTTCCCAACCATCAAACTTAACAAGGAGGATGTTGGCCCCATACAGCTGGAAATTTTCACTAGGACAGATGAGGTGCCCATAGGAAATCATTTGCCTAGGATTCGAGGATTAAGCTTAGTGTCTGGGGCACTATTTCTCCAATGTGATGACCTTGAAACTGTGGAATGGATTAAAATTTCTTCCATGGTAACAATAGTCTGTTTGGTGGTGAGGGGCTCAAGTTTTGGATCCCAGTGATCTACCTAAGCCGGTAAAGGTAGTCTTTAAGACAAGGGACAATCATACCAAAGATCCTGCCATCTTTCTGAAACGGCTAAATAGACTCAACCCGAAGTTGAAGTCTTTAGAATGGCACACTCTGCAGAAATCTGTAGAGACACGTTCTATTAGATGGATCTTCGAGGTTGATATGGAAGCCTCAGAAGCCATTAAAAAGGCAAATTATGGTGCCTATACTGGTTTGGATTGGTGAACTTTCAAAATTCTCCGGAACCCAAACCAGAAGGATGTACAAAGCATTGAAGAAATGGAAGTTGTACAAGAAGGTGCAACTTCCTCTCAAGTAAGTAAATCCTCTCCTACTTCTAGTAACGAAAGCGAATTACCTAACCTTGAAGAACTATATTTAGATTCTGGTTCTGATATAACCCAGCAACCCAGCTCTCCTCTATCTGAGAGTGAGATAGAAAAGGTTCTCAAGTAAGTAAGTCTCCTACTTATGGAGACTTGGGAGGCAGTGCTTCTTCTTAGCTTCTTTGGGTGCCACAATGTTAAGTATCATCAAAGTAGCACAGATCAACCTTCATTATTGTCGATGAGCTTCAGCTATTCTTAGCAAGAAGATGACTAGAGGGGAGGTTGATATTGTTTTAATTCAAGAGCCATTTACTTCCAATGGTTCTGTGTTGGGCCTACATGTTCAGGGTTTTAACATATTTTATGATAAATGTTGTTTGAGACCAAGAGCATGTATTGCTATTAGCAACTAATTAAATGCCCTCATTCTGGCCAATTACCTAAATGGGGATAATGTTGCTGTAAAAGTATCCTGTTTATCGCAAGGAATCAAAGATGAAATTATCTTTATGTCTTCATATCTTCCTTTTGAAGATAAACACACATTCAATGTGCAAATTGTTAGTCTTTTAGATTATAAAAATTTGAGTGAGAAACTCATCATAGGATGTGATGCAAATGCTCACCACACTATGTGGGGAAGTAGTGATTGCAACAAACTTGGTGATTATCTTTTAGAATACATTTTGTATTATAATCTATTTATTCTTAAAAGAGGTAATGAACCCACCTTTATTACTATAAATAGAAGAGAAGTCATTGACATCACTTTATGTAATAGTAAGTGTGCTGACTTTATTAAAGATTGGAAAGTGTCTGATGAAATAAGCTTATCTGACCACCAATACATTAGCTTTTCTGTTTTAGGGGCAAGCAGACTAGAGGTGGTAGGTTGGAACCCAAAAAATACCAACTGGGATTCCTATAAAAAAATCTAGAAGTCTTGATCGAGGAAGGTGACTTCAGTAAGTTATCTTATGTAGCAGATTTGAAGTTGGTCATTTTGATCATATGCAACATGCCATTCTACAAGCATAGTATCAAAATTGTGATGTAAGCAATACTTGTTCTCCAAGGTTAGTTCCTTGGTGGTTTATAAAGTTAAGTAAATTGCGAAGACAATGTAGAAAGCTCTTTAATAGAGCCAAAAAGAATGGTGAGTGGCAGAAATATAAATTGGCACTTACCACGTATAATAAAGCTATCAGGAATTCTAAAAAGACTTGGCAAAATTATTGCACTGACATTGAAACTGTGTCTGCTACTGCAAGACTCGTTAACATAATGTCTAAAGACAGGAACTGCTGTCTAAATACTCTTAAATTGCCAAATGGTAAGTTTTCAGAATCTGGGAGAGAGACACTGTCTGAACTGTTCAGAGTTCACTTTCCAGGTTCCAACGAAATAAATGGTACTCCTAATTTTACACTCCCTACTTCAAATTGTGGTAGAAGTAAATGGGATGTTTCCAAAAGAATCATAACTTATGATCGAACAAGATGGGCAATAATGTCCTTTAAACCTTATAAATCACCGGGAATGGATGTGATTGTACGGGCTCTGCTTATTGAAGGAGTCCAGTGCATTGCTCCAATTCTCTGTAGAATCTTTAGGGCAAGCATAGCCTTTGGGCATATACCTATTGCCTGGAGGCATACAAAAGTAATTTTTATTCCTAAAATAGGGAAAGATAATTACTATGAAGCTAAATCTTTTAGACCTATCAGTTTAACATCCTTTCTTCTAAAGGCAATTGAAAAGCTGATAGACAGATATATTACAGAAGTTTACTTAGTGGAAAAACCACTTTCTGACTCTCAATATGAATATCAACCTGGTAGATCCACTGATAGTGCAATCTACAACCTACTCTTCATTTTGGAAAAGAATTTTAAGGCTAAGGAACTTGCTTTAGCTGTTTTCTTAGATATAGAAGGTGCCTTTGATAAGATACCCATTAAAACCATTTTACAATATCTTACTAGGAAGGGAGTTAATTACACAATCTGTTCTTGGATAAAAAAATCTGCTCAATAACAGATTTGTCAGTGCCTCATTTTTAGGTGAAAACATGATGATCCAAGCCAAAGCTGGTTGTCCACAGGGAGGGGTTCTTTCACCCATCTTATGGTGCTATGTTGTAACCTCCCTTTTAGAGGTGTTAAAAAAAACCAGGCATAACCACCATTGGATATGCAGATGATTTAGTTATAATCGTCAGGGGTAAGTTTGGTGAAACAATCTCCAGCATCATGTCCAGCACCCTAAAACAAGTTGAGACTTGGTGTAAAAAAGAGGCCTTTCTGTAAATCCTCAAAAAACCACTATGGTAGCCTTCACAAAGAAAAATAATCTTAATCTGAAAAGATCACTTTTTTTGGTCAAGAATTAACTTGCTCCAAGGAAGTTAAATTCTTAGGAGAATTTTTGACATGAACTTAAGTTGGAACAAGCACTTCAACTTTTGTATTGAAAGAGAAAAAAGCTTTTTGGTCTTGTAGAAATGCATTTGGAAGAACTTGGGGCCTAAATCCAAAAGTCATTCATTGGATTTACTCTATGATTATTTGTCCCATCATTACCTATGGTTCAGTGGTCTGGTGGTCTAAAATCAAAAATGAAACTGCTAAAGCAGAATTAACAAAATTTCAAAGGATGCTTTGTGTAGCTATCTCTGGGTGTATTCGGACAACTCCCACATCTACACTGGAGCTTCTGCTTGATATGCATCCTCTTTATATGCGTATTGAAGCGGAAGCAGTACTTAGCATGAAGAGGCTTAAAAATACAGGTAAGTGGAAGGAATACTCTAGATTTTTATACTGGGGAAACCTCAATGCTGACGTAACTAGTCATCCTTTTATAAGTATGCCTACTGATTACACGATTGTTAAGTATGCTTTTGATAAGCCTTATACAATCAAATTTCCCTTGAGAGAAGACTGGAATAATGTTGCTATTAGTGAAAGCTGTATTTACTGGTATACTGATGGCTCAAAAATGAATTCCAATACCGGGGCTGGTATTTGTTGTCCAGCTGATGGCACTAAGTTATCATTCCCATTGGGTAAATATACAACTGTATTTCAAGCAGAAGTCTTTGCCATTCTTATGTGTAGTAGAATATGCTTGGACAGAAATTATTCCCGTAAAAGAATAATCATCTGCTCTGACAGTCAAGCTGCATTACTAGCTCTACAGAAGTCTACTGTAACTTCTATTCTTGTCTGGGAATGTTATATCACTCTGTGTAAATTAGCTAATAATAACCCTACCACTTTAATGTGAATGCCTGGGCACTCTGGCGTTCCTGGCAATGAATTAGCTGATGAGCTAGCAAGGACTGGATCAACAACTGATTTTTTTTTGGTCCTGAACCAGTGCTAGGTATTTCAAAAAAATGTCTTTGATCTCTTCAGGAATAAACAGTTTATGAACTGGCACAATGCCAATGATCAAAGACAAGCAAGGTTATTAGCACGTGCCCTAGCAAAATGCAAAACGAATTATTAAAGATCAATAGAGACAGTCTAAGGAAAGCAGTGGGACTACTTACGGGACACTGCCACCTTAAAAGACATCTCACCATAATGGAAGTTTCAGATGATCCCACTTGTAGAGGTTGTCATTATATGGAAGAAACTTCCATACACGTCTTATGTGAATGTGAAAACTTTTCTGCACATAGATTTGAACACCTGGTTCAGCACTGGATTGAACCTAGGATGTTGCAGGAAATTCCTGTAAAATGTCTGCTGAACTTTGCTTCAGCCACTGGTCTCTTCAAATAGAGCTTTCTGAGGGGTATAGTACAATAGACCTATGGTCGCGGTGCTAGGTTCTTTTGGACCACCCTAATTTTAAATCTAAATCTAAGTATATTTCGAAGGAATACTTAAACGTCTTTGCTCTCATTCG
>JAJQOW010002170.1:0-22823 GCA_037975125.1 Latrodectus hesperus | reverse complement strand
ATTCTCTCAGGCAAAGAAGTGTCCCATCCAGAGATTATTCCGTTAAAAAAAGTAGGTATTCATTATATATATATATATATATATATATATATATATATATATATATATATATATATATATATATATATATATATATATATATATATATATATATATATATATACGAGGGTTACTCTGAAATTTTTGAGATACGCGCAGAAGAGAATTTACAAAATAAAAATAACGGTATAATTTTAAAGTACAATGTATTTTAACCCAGAAGACGATTTTTTACTGACTTACTTCAACTTGTTTAGCGTGGAATAAATTTTAAACAGAAGAGAAAATGGAGTTGACGCGAGAACATTTTCGCGCTTTGATTTTCTACGATTACAAATCAGGATTAAATCAAGAAGAATGCGTTCAACGGTTGCAATTAGCATTTGGTGATAAATCTCCAGCTCGTGCTACTGTATTCAGATGGCTTAGAGAATTTAGAAGAGGTCGCAATTTTCTTCAGGATGAAGAACACACAGGAAGGCCGCCGTCGGCAGTAATCCCGGATAATGTATCTGCCATACGAAAAATGTTAATGGATGATAATCGCTGTACCTATCAAATGATACAGAAGGAACTTAACATTGGATCCGCAGCCACACACAAAATCATTCATGAAGAATTTTACGTATTACATAAGAGTTACATTTGAAAAAAGTAATTTGCCGTTGGGTTCCCCATAATCTAACTGAGCATAAAAAAGAGGAACGTGTCAGAATCAGTAAAGAAACTCTTAATATGCTGAATGATGGTGGCCATCGCATCACTTCTAAAATTGTAACAGGTGATGAAACGTACATACCGTTTTTTGACGTTCCAACACGTCAAGAAAGCAAAAAATGGGTCTTTGAAGATGATCCCACGCTGACAATGGTAAAAAAACAACGCGCACTGAAAAAGTTATGTATGCCGTTTTCTTCAGAAGTACGGGATTGGTCAAAGCCATCAAGTTGGAAGGACAGAAGACAGTAACAGCAAACTGGTATACCACTAAATGTCTTCCAGAAATTCTACAAGAACTGAATGTTAGGGAACTAATGCTTCACCATGACAATGGATCTTCACATACAGCAGGATTTACAGTTGAGTTTCTTAAACAAAAACAAACTAAAGTGATCAAACATCCGCCGTATTCACCTGATCTAGCTATTTGCGACTTGTGATTATTTATTAATCTAAAAAAGAACTTACGTGGACGTCGTTTTCATTCAGAAGAGATTGATGTGGCTATAAATGCATTTTTTCATCTATTCGAAGAAATGATAGGCATTTAATCTGTGGAAAATTCGTCTACAAAAGTGCATTGATGCTGGACTAATTTGAACACAGGTAAAATTTTGTAAGTATAACTTTAAAAACCTAGTTGTATCTCAAAAATTTCAGAGTGACCCTCGTATATATATATATACATACATATATATATATATATATATATATATATATATATATATATATATATATATATATATATATATATATATATATATATATATATATATATATATATATATATATATATATATATATATATATATATATATATATATATATATATACAAGGTGATCTTTTTAAAGTGACACTCTTTGGAGCGACCTGTAGCGTGATCTAATTGCCGAAATGGCACCAAACTTGGTATTTAGATTTATCAAAACACACAAAAAAAATTTCTGTAAAAAAAATAAAAAAATTTCAAAAAACCATCGTTAGGGCATTTTGTTGTGCTTTACAATGTATAAAATGTGAGAAAAGAAAAATCCGAACACAAACTTACATCATACAGTTAAATTATCAATGTGTTTATTTACTACATTAACTTCCCCGGTGAGGAATTAGACCACATTCAATGTGAGTACCGTTCTCAGAAATAACACCGTGCATTCTGTGCACAACGTTCTCCACAGCCATGCGTAACATATCACAGGAATATTCCGCGCTGTCTTTGTCATGTTGTCCTTTAGAGTAGACAAATTTGATACTCTACCAACATACACGCACGTTCCGGTAACGTGAGAGACATGGCCACTGGAGCTCGTTTACTTCAGCTGAGATCATTTGTCGGGGCTGTCTATACTACTTGCTTTTATAGCCTCTATTACTGCACTGTCATTGCACAACATTTGCATTTTTCTTTTATACCCGTGTTTTATGCTAATCCTCGTTATTGTAAACTAGGGCAGCGCCCCAAAATGCCCTAGAGGTGACCTTTGGAACTAAATTTTTTCTACGAAATTTTTTTTTAATGTCTTGATTAGTCTATATTTCAAGTTTGGTGTCATTTCAACAATTAGATCGCGCTACTGGATGCTCCAAACACTGTCGCTTTAAAAAAGATCACGCTGTATACATATATACTAGCTGACCCATCCACGCGTTGCTGTAGCTCAGTAATTATAATACATTAAATCAATTTTTTACTAATCAAAACTTTGGTACAATCAAATTAATATTTTCTAAAAAAATTTAAAATAGATTCATTCATATGAGATTAAAAGTAAAACGTTTCGCCAAAATTTAAAAGTAATAGGTAAAGTATCGAAATGTTGAAATTAAACACAAACCAACATATACTTTCTGAATTTACATTTTATTCATCTTATGTTAAATTATAATTTGTAATCAGTGACTTACTTACAAAATATACTATATAAATTAAAAACATATAAAAATAAATTGTTATAAATGAGGTAAATAATATTGACATTTAACGATTATTTCTTCAATTTTAAATAATTAAAACTAAAAATTATCCAAGTACTACTTTTGTACAACATTCCTGGCTAACCTGTCTTTCCCTAACACTAAGAGATTTGATGGTTTTCCTACACGTGAGCAGGCAACATATAGCTCTCCATGTCAGAAACATGTGTTTTTCAAATCCAAACCACAAATAGACATTGTTTGGCCTTGAGATTTATTCATGGTCATCTCTCGCAAAAGCGTAACAAATCGGAAATTGGAGCCTTTTAAACGGTATTGGAGATTCTGACGCTATCAGTGGAATACGTGGCAACAGGACGATATCTCTCTTAAATCTTCCAGTTAAAATTGTTGCTTCGAGAATATTTTCGGTCATTTTTTTATGACTAAACGTGTACCATTACATAATTGAGTAATAACCTGGTAATGAAATTTTTTTTTATTTCTTCCCAATTTGGATTACATGTAAATGTAATAAACAAATCAGGTCCGTAAAATGACGTACATAAGTCATCGCATCTTGCATGTATTCCTGCATGCTCCGTGGACTGCCGATGTAACTTGAAAGTAAAATACATGCGGTTCCGATGTCATTGGCGTTTAAATTTTCATCGACGTTTCCGATGATAGCATCTCGTAAATGGATGTATTCCTCTGATCTTAATTTAGCCTGGTTGCATCTAATATACCGTAAACATTCACTTTCAAATATATCCACAAATATATATTGATCTTAGCAAATTGTAATCCAATATTGATCTTAGCATCATGAAAAAAATATTGATCTTAGCAAATATATCCACAACGTATTGATGGAATAATTGACGATATCAAAGGATGTAATTATCTTGATTAATCATCAATCGATGCGAGTAGTAGTTCATTGAACTAACTTTTTTATTCATTTCATTACCTAAAAAATGAGTTATTAAATGGTTAGAAAAATTAAGAGTAAGAAATTAAAATCACCAAAATAAAGAATTAAATAGTATAGATTATTAAACGTACCAGTGATTGGATCACGCTGTTTGATGTTGATGTGATATTCATCCTGCCCTTGCCAGAATATTAGGGGACACTGAAGTACGTCATACGAACGATGAAGGTCTGAAATTATATGAACAATGCTGTCTCGACCTATGATTTTGAAGTCTCTGTTGTTAACTGGATCACCAACCATAAAAACAGCTCAACTTCATCTATGGTTGGCGTGTTGAACCTGCCAGCGTGTTCTCCTGATGGTACTTTGTCGGCTTTGATGACGATTTGATAATTATCATTTCTTAATTGAGGCGATACTCTTTTAAATAATTGGATAAGTTTATTATAATTTTCAAAAAAGTTTTCCAAAGATTCCACAATTGCTCTCTCGTTTGGTTGTTCGATGAAATTATGCAGGCACCGAGTTGTCACGCTTTCCTTACAACTGCCCATAAAATAAATTTGGAGAAACTTTGGATCATCATTAGGCATTGGAATTAATGATCCAATCTTGTGGTACATTTGGCCTTGGATTTTGAATGTAGTTTCAAAATTATTTCCATCAGATGTGAGATCGCAAATTTTAATTGCGCCAAAGCACGTCATTTGGAAGCAAGAATTGAATTTGCGTATCTTACGTAAAAATAATTTCGAATCGTCTGATTCGTAAACAAGAAATGATTTTAAAGGTTCCGGTGGAATAGGAAGAGGTGCCAGTACAACTTTTCCAGGTGCACAACACCTACCGGTCGTTTCAATGTGGAATTTTAACGCTTGACAATATTGGCATATTTTATCCATTGCACCAATTATAATTTTAGGATGTGCAGAGTGATTGATGTTTGGTGCATTTCGAACGCAAAGCGTACGAATGATGCACGTTTTAATGCACGGTTGGTTTGTTGTCGCTCTCTGTCGCGTTCTCTAAATGTGGCTATGTGCCATTCTCGCGCCGATCTTGTTCTCAATATATTTTGTCGTAGACGTTCATCACGCTGTTCTCGAGATTATTGTCTGCGAATTTCTGCTGTTCTGATTCGTTGAGCTGCGTTTCTTGCTGCAATTTGTTCTTCCGATTCATGAGCTCTATTAGCACGCATACGTCGTGAATTTTTACTATACTGATTGTTAAAGTTAGATTTTTTCCGCGGCATTATACTGAAATAAAAAAAAATTGAAAGAACTTATCATTTGAATAAGTAAATTAGATCAAAATGTACGGCCTAATAAATTAATAATTATCAAATTATAAAATAAAAATTAAAAAAAATAATAAAAGGCTATCTGTTCCAAACTGTTCGTGATATGATTGGTCAAATACATCATGAAAATATATATAAATTCTATATTTAACCCCGCGATTGCTCGCGCACGTTAATTCTCGAAGATTGCATAATCTAGAAATATAAATCCGACGCCATATGCTGAATACCTGTGCAACTTAGATGCTAAACCGCCATCTATTAGGAATTTATAGAACTAACCGTTAAATACACACTAATGTCGTATAATAAACATTTAATTTACAATAATAAATATTGAATAAAAACTATTCTATCTTTTAAGTTGGACCATATTATAAATGGTTACAACCACGCGCTTGCGCGCGCACGTTAATTCTCAAAGATTGTATGATCTAGAAATAGAAACACGACGTCATCTGTCGGATACCTCTACAACTTAGATGCTAAACCGCCATCTATTAGGAATTTATAGAACTAAAAGTTAAATACACACTAATGTCGTATAATAAACATTTAATTTACAATAATAAATATTGAATAAAAACTATTCTATCTTTTAAGTTGGACCATATTATAAATGGTTACAAACACGCGCTTGCGCGCGCACGTTAATTCTCGAAGATTGCATAATCTAAAAATATAAACACGACGCCATCTGCTGAATACCTGTGCAACTTAGATGCTAAACCGCCATCTATTAGGAATTTATAGAACTAACCGTTAAATACACACTAATGTCGTATAATAAACATTTAATTTACAATAATAAATATTGAATAAAAACTATTCTATCTTTTAAGTTGGACCATATTATAAATGGTTACAAACACGCGCTTGCGCGCGCACGTTAATTCTCGAAGATTGTATGATCTAGAAATATAAACACGACGCCATCTGTCGGATACCTGTGCAATTTAGATGCTAAACCACCATCTATTAGGAATTTATAGAACTAACCGATAAATAAACACTGATGTCATCTAGTAAACTTCTAATTTGCAATTTTAAATATTGAGATCAATAATTAAGATAAAAACTATTCTATCTTTTGAGTTGGACCATATTATAAATGGTTAAAAAATTTTATCAAAATCCGTTCAGTAGTTTCAGAGTTTATCGCGAACATACATCGTGACACAAAATTTTTATATCTATAAGATATTTATGCATCATGAATAGATAATGGGTTTTGTGAGCATCATCTTCAAAAATATTTTCATCAAACTGAAAATTATTCATGATATTTGAATGCTATAAAGAATTGCATCTAAATAACTGAGGATATAAATTTAAGGCACTTTTTTTGCATTCGTAAAACAACTTTTTATGGAATATGAAAATATAAGAATGATTAAATATGAAATATAAGATGATACATTTAATTTTCTGCAATTCCATTTGAAAAATAACTTACAAAATTTGTCTTTAAATGTAAAAAAATGTGTCCAGCTGCAGATTTTTCGTGCATTATTAGCAATATTTACAAGCAGTTGAAGTTCCCTGGTACGAGGGAACAAATCAAGAACTTTTTAGGTTTCACTTGGATCAGTAAGGTAAGATAACCTGATATATTTCGGAATTTTCACCGCTGAAAATTCCGAAATTATCATTTACTCCGATCTCGTTATCGAAAGATTAGTAGAGGAAAGAACTCTTATCTTAGACATTTTTATCCTAATGTTTTATCAGAGTTATGTAAGCCAAAAAGTTTATTTTAGTACGTGATTTTTTATCCCTAGATAAATTATTGCCTGCTTCCTCTGAACAACACTTTTATATTTTGAAGTATTAGATCATTTAATAAATATAACAATTCTTGTTTTTTTGGATAAATATTAATTTAAATATAATATTTTCAAATATATTTTATTGTTATCAGATTTCTCGATTCCGCTTAATGGAGTAAAAAACTTCGCTTGTAATTTGATTTTTTTTAATGTTTTATAGTTTGTTCTACTTTTTTAAAATATATGTTGCTTATATAATAGTTTTAATGATGTTTCAAATATTATTCTTAAACGAAATTGCTTTAATTTTATATTCATTCACCTAATTACTAATCTTAATTATTCATCTAATATTCAATTTTCTTCCATTTAGTCCAGATAATGCATGAAATGCAACAGATAATTCTTAGAGCAATAAAACACCAATTTTATTTGAGGAAACCAAAAATAAATACATTCAATATGTATTATTTATTTACAGAATGTATATTCTTAAATTTCCTGTACGGAAAATGAAATCTCCATTAATTGAGTTTTTTGTATTTTGGTTGGAATAACTATAATTGGTAGAATATATGCCTTCGAAAATGTAAATTTAGTTAAGATACTAACTTTTGTGACATCAAAAATATAATTACAGGAAAAGAATGTCGGATATATTTTTTAAAAGTAATTTTTTTAAATATTAAATAAATATAATTGATCTTGGAAAGTTTTGAATATTTTTATATTCACAAAAAGTAAGAAGTCTGCTTAGCTTAACAGCAACATAAATAGTTTCTTAAGAAAAAAAATTTCAGAATTTTTATCTAATTATCATTTAAAATTTATTTTTCAACATAAAACAAAAATATTTTTTATGTAACAACTTTTAATAAAACTTAATATTGAGGATTTTCGAATATAAATCCATACACTATTGTATGCATTTCATAATGAACAAATTAGGAAATTCATATTAACTTGAATTAGGATACAACTTTATCAAAACAGAATTTTTCTTAAGATAAATGCTATTTTTAAAGTTGCCTAAATAAGGTGTGAAAATTATCTCTATAGTTATAGAATAATCAAACAATAAAGACGCGCGTATTGTTTTTCTTTTTTCCCCCTCCCATTCGACTTTTTCCAAATATTATTATTCCACAAAAAGGCAGCGTTTTATGTGAATGTAAGTGGTTCCCAAAGAATTTTGAATGCATGTTTTTGAATAAATCGCAAAGTAAAATGGATTGCAATATTGCAATGATAAGTTACTTCTTTCCTCTGTTAGAGCTGATATTTTCATATGAAGAAAGTGAGCCATCATAATGTTTGGTGGTAATAATATTAATGCAATTATTGTAATTAATCATCTATGAAAAGAAAAGTACTAGTGTCATACTGAACCGAAATGGATGGTACTTTCTATGTACTAAGTATTATCAAGTACTGGCCATACTTCTCTAACTGGCAAGAAAGAAAAGTTTCTTTAGGGATTGCCTAACCTATCAAATAACCTTAGATTAAAATTTAAAAACAAAAAGTATGTACGATGTGCATTTGGTTATCAACTACTCAATGGTGATCACCTGCTAAAGGAAGAACTTATAGTCATAAGATCCAGAATGAATTGTAAAGTTTTGAATAATATATAACAAATGTGTTGAAACAAATTAAATTTGATCTGTTGTTTAAATCAATGATTATTATGAAAAGCATTTAATTGTTTTTTTCCCCTCAAAAAAAGTACTTTAACCATTCAGCCATTTGTTTTGCAGGTGGCCTTTGCACTAAATGCATTGATTTTTGTTCGATATCTATCGATTCGATATCGATTTCTTTTGCTTTCTTTTATTTATTATATTTTATATTCTCAATAATTTCATCATCCGATATTTCTCCCGTACATATCACATGTGTGTCTGTATTAAAAAATTCCTGGAAAGCAATTTCAGACCGCAAAGGGGTTCTTTGTGGGAGAACATGCATAAGTGACTCTTATCTTTGTTCAAGTCATCAGATAAATTACCTTGGCTTGTCTTCAATTACTGTGGTTTCTTTTTTAAAGCCTGAATGCTGAAATGTTCTTAATATTGTCTTTCCATCAACATCATTTTAAACATTTACCGACAAGTGCATTGCTTCTAGGAGATCAATTTCATAAGACCACACCGATTCTAAGTTCATAATCATTCTTTGCAAAAGACCCAACAATATTTGATCTTGAAGATGTTGATTATCCCCTGGTCCACACGGGCTGTAAGATAGAGGTTACATTGGGTGAGAGAAATATACGAATCAATAAAAGATCCGATATTTCAACGTGAAACAGACAGACAGACAACGAGAAGAAGAGGCCCTGTTCTATTCCTATTGGCTATCAGGTTGTGCCTCTACTTCAGTCTAGAATGTCGGACACCCTGCACGGAGTGCCAGGTGCCCGCTGGGAACCGTAATCTGGGAGCTTGAGCCTTAGGAAGTTCTCCAGAACGCTCGACACATTGTTTGAGAGACGATTGCTTTACAACGGTGGGGCTTTCAAGCCTACAGTGATCTACGCAGTAGACCACTGTATCACAGTTCGGAATACAAATTTGAAATAACAGAATTAATAAGATAGGATCAAGTGAAACAGAAAAATAAATGTTAACAGGATCTAAATAAATTTAAGTAAGGATGGCTGAAATATTTACATAATTTACGAACAGAAATTGATTATAGTTAATGAAATTTAGAAGTTTATAGGAATAAAATGTAATTAGTTCTTTACGTGTCTTGAAATTTAGATAAGTACAAAGTGCTAGTAATTTTGGAAATTGAAAAACTGGTGATTTGTTTGTTTGTTACTTGAATTGAAAAATTTAGTTAATTTTCGAGATCTGTTGACTCTGCTTCTGAGTTATAAGGTTCCTGTTGGTGAGCAGCCCGGTCTTTACACATTTGGAGTCCTTTTTCATGAAGGAAAGTAATTATTTGTATTAATTTTTTTGTTCTGAACTTGTTCGTTGTGCAGAATTTTAGGAACTGGTAGTTGGTTTGAATAGATGATTTTTTGATATGTAGATCTTTGGTTTGAGGACATTCTGTGATATAATGCAGTAGTGTACCAATTTGGCCACAGATGCAAGATGGAGATCTGGATTTGTTTATTCTGTGGAAGTAGCTGGGGCAGGGCGCATGGTTTGTTAAGATACAATTTAAATAAGGATTGGAATATAGCACATCTGATGAAACTTTTGGTATTAGTCTTCTTGTATGGTGACCATTCGGCGAGTTGTTCCATAGAGATTGCCAGCTTTGCTGTATATAATTTTTAATTTTTGATTTCAGACTGGCTCTGGACCACTTTAAAGGTGTCAACGGAAGAGTTGGATGGGTTGCTGCTTGTTTTGCCGCTTGATCAGCTGCCTCATTCCCCGTGATTCCAGTATGTGCTCTTAACCAACTTAGTTGGATGTTCATATTCTGGTTGTGAAAAAGTAAATTCTGAACGGATCTTATTATTGGGGATTTGTGTAACGGGTTATTTAAAGCCATTAGGGAAGATAAACTGTCTGTCCAAATTGTGACACTTTGTAGTTTATGCTGGATCGAATAAAGCAGTGATTCTTTTATTGCTAGGGCTTCTGCCTGGAAGACTGAATTATACTTGTGTAGTTTTATGAGATGTTGATGCAGTAGATTGGAGTTTTCAAAAACAACAAATGCTGCTCCTGTTTGATTATCTAAATGAGACCCGTCAGTATAAATATTAAATCGTGTTGTTATCATAACTGGATTAGATGATGCTTTTGGCAGATTGAAAATTTTAGTTTGATGGCTTCTGATAATCGGATGTAATTCATCTTTATTGTGCGGATATTCATAGTTAGAGAAGAGCAGGGCAGTGTTGTCTTCAAGAATTGCATCTTGGCACAATTGTAGGACTTTTGTCTTAACTGTAGTTGCTTTTAATGTTAGGTGCAAGGGTGGAAGACCGGCCAAGACATTTGCGGCAGCTGTTGATGTTGTTTTGAATGTCTTAGTTATTAGTATGGTAAAGTGCCTTTGCAGTGATGACAGTTGGGCTTTTTTCCTTGAGGTTAAGGGCAAAGCCCAAGCTGAAGAACCATATGAAATTATTTTTTCTACTACGGTGCTATATATTATTTTTAGAAATTTACTCTTTAGTCCCCAATTATAACCAATCATTGAGCGTAAGTTTTGTGCGATGGGGAGAACTTTTGGCTTAAGTGATCTGATATGAGCGAGGAAATTTAGATTCTTATCTATTTGGACTCCTAGATAAGGCAATACTTTTGTATGCTTTAGGCTTTTACCTAGTAAGGTTAATTTTGGGTTGGATCTTAAGGATTTATTATGTTTTCCAATTATCATAGCTTTGCTTTTTGGGATGGAAATCTCTAATGCAGCTATCTGCAATTAGAACTTTACGATTCTCTGATAAAGAAAAAAACGTAGATTTATGTCTCGCAGCCAATTTTCATGAAGGCCACCAGTCATCTAAGCTTTAATGTTTATGAGCATTTTTTAAACATCTAGGCTTTAAATATTTTTTATATAAATCAAAAGCAGTTTTTCTGTTTAATTTAAGTTGGCTGCATACAACACTGTAATTCTTCGCTTCACTTTTTTTTACCACAGTTACATTTATCGCCTTTAAACCTAAGTGTTCTTTCGAGTAAGATGTTAAAAAACAAACTTGTCGCTTCCGTGTTAAAAACATCCTTTGAATCTTATTCGGAAAATTTTGATTTCAATACATCTTTCCATTCAAATTCCGAAATTTTATTCACGGTTCCACTTTTACCACACAGTTATATAAAACTCAGTGTCTGGTTTTGATTTTTTGGAGCCAACCATCTGTAGCTTTGAATTCTTTTATGTTGAGCTTCACAGCAAAGTGGTTGGATTTTTATTTAATGAAGTTACCATCAACAGAAAAGTTCATTCATTTCATTTTTCTTATCCAAGAAAACAAATATTTTTTCAGTAAACTGAAAAAAAAAAAAAGATTTGCTTAGTTGGATATTTTGCTTATTATCTACAATTCCGGAGAGATCATTTTTACCGATGCTGCTTCCTTTAACAAGGAATTTTTTTACATGTTTTTAAAATTGCCGAATGGCTGTTCTTTGGAACTGCATATTTTTGGCAATTTTTATCTTATTTAATATTTTTCATCTACTTCTTTGAGAACGTTCTTTTTAACTTTGACTGAAAAACATGTTCGTTTCAACTGCGATAAATCGTCAACGAAACCAGTCATCCTCTCGCCAAAAGAAAATTCTTAAATTGAATTATACAAATGCAACAAAACAAACTGTAGAGCATAGTTCAAAATTTAAAAGTTTCTTCTCCTTCCTATATTCTCACGGCGAGGAGAAGAGAGTTTATATTCTTATGTATCATAGGAGTCTAATTTAACGTCATATTTTTTCCATCAAATTAATTTTTTCCTACTGGGTCTGAAATATCTATACGTGTCGCTTTGTTGTTCAAAAATGAATTGAACTCTCAAGCGTTATATACTGCTGGCCCCCCAAACACCAAGAAAGACAAGAGATATCACAACAAAATTTATTTTGTAGACAACATGTTGATCATGTATCAAATGATTAAATTTATAGACTTCTGTGAAGTGTGGTTCCTGCCAAAATCAGTAGCCAGAGTAGCCGCCATTGTTGGAGATCACAGCTGCCACACGTCTCGGCATTGATTCTGAGAGACTTTGGATGTGTTCTTAGGGTACAGCAGACCAAGCAGCTTTGCCGAAGTTGTTCTGGTGTGGCAGCTGGGGATGTAATCTGATTTAATCGTTGAGCAACCATGGACCACATGCTTCTATTGGTAAAATATCCAGAGAGCGAGCCGACCAGGGAAACAATTCCATCTGGCGATTGACGAAGAACATTTGGACAATGCGTGCTAGTCTGTGGGTAAGTCCTGAAAGTAAGGAATGAAATTAGAGGTTCTTAAAAATGAGAGTTACTGCATACATACACAAAGGGTTTCCATAAAAATTGAAAGTCATAATCTTTTAAACTATATGATGAAAAAAGAAATGTTTGATTAAAAAAACCTATTAATCAACTAATGTACGAAAAAAACAATAATGTAAAATATTAGAGCATGATTCTACTGATTATATTTAGCAGTTAAATATGACTCATTAAAGGTGAGTAAAAGGGAATGTCAGGATTGCATCATAACAGAACGGGGTTTTTAAAAACGTGCGTCCAAAACGCACAGAAGAAAAACTACTGCCAATATGAGTTTTGAATAGCCGACCGATGGCTGAGTGGTTAGCATTCCTGACTCATGCGCTGTGGGCACCGGGTTCGAATCCCACCTCGGGTATGGATATTAATTTCTCTTTGCTTTTCCTTTCATCTTATGAATGCATGTGGCCCACCCTATAAACGAGTTTGTGCAGCGCGAGTTTGTATAGCGCGGGTAGTAATGCTACTCAACTTCAACTACGTGACTGGGTTTATTGGTGTCCGCAGGGTTATGACAAATGAGTAGCAGCTTCGGTCTTGTTGTGGCGAAGGGTTGATCACTCAAATGTCCGCCGTTGTTAAAAAAAATCTTTGAAAAAGATTTATTCAATTCATAAAATTATTGTGTGGTGGTGCCATCTGTTAGCACCAATGGTTACTATTCTTATCAAGACATTCATTACAAAGTTATGTTTTACGTGACAGCAGCGGCAGGAAATTAAAAAATGATAAAAGATCAGTTTATTTGTTGAAAATTTCAGCTGAATATAAAGCTCTTCTAACAAAGCAAACAATATTATTTTCTCAGTTTTGAGCTTGTTTGTTGGAGGTGAATGTTTCCAAGAATGCGAAATGCAGTAAGCCATAAAAATTTTTACCATCGTTTATAATTTACTTTTAACTAGGTATTACAATTAAAAATTCACTTGTTTTGTTCTATGACTTTTTCTAACGCCTGAGTTATAATGTATCATTTCACATGGAAGACATTGTGACAACAATTTGAATTTTGTTGCACAAATTGAAATTTGTGACAACAACAGATTTTATATGCCCCATCCACCATTAGTGAACATGACGGATCTACTGTTGAATCAGTGATCGAACTCATTACCTTTCAAGAGTGAAAAATTGATAATATAACCAACTAGGACCACGCGCGGCATTTTTACTCTATTTATAAAAGGAAAAATTAAGTTTTCTTATAGTCTGTTGTCTCGGATGTTTTTGGAATTATGGAAAGAAACTGCTGACAAGATCACTTTTTCTCCATTTTCTGTGGTCCTAGATAAAGAAAGTAGAAGTTTCTTGGATGCTCTCAAGACATTGAAGACATGATTCAGCAACAAAAGTCTGTAATTAAATGAATGAGTTGCTTGTCACTAATCGCTAGCAATAATACTTATACAGTAGAAGGAATGACAGATTCTTTTACGGTATAAGTTTTATTACTCAATCCATCAAACACGAATTGAAACATCATTTATTGATAATTTAAGTAATAAACTAACTAAACTTTTCCTTCATATGTCTTTGCTTACGTTCGTCTTTACTTATCATGCTTAAGATAGATATCATATAAAATTGCATACGAGTATTTGTTTTGTTATAAATAGAAAATGATAATAATTTCCTTTAGATTCATTTGCTTGCTGTAAGTTAGAGTTCAAAGAAAGAAACACTGTTAGAAGCATATTTTTATGCATCTTAAGTTAAAATGATAGCTAATTAAAAAAAATGTTTAATTTAATCTATGGAGTACTTAAAATAAGTATTGATGATTTTCGTAAAATTTATAATTGAGTTCTATTTTTAAATGCTTTTCTTAAATTACGTTTATTTAATCTATTTCATTAAACGAATACATTACAAAACATTCAATAGATTCGTTTTATAAATTTTTATTCTGATCTTCTTCCACATATCATTTAGTGCCATATCTGTGTTTGAAATTTCCAATAATTAAATTGAATGTAATTGAATAATATATCTCCAAGGGGGAAATCAAATATTTATGGGGAGGAACTTTCATGTCACATTTAACACAACTCTGCTAACAACAACACTTAATCAAATGCTAATGAATACATACATAAAAATTGTACATTATGTGAAAACATTTTATTGCTATTTTTGAGTCACAGAGACAATTTAAAGTATTAGTTCTCGATGTAAGCTCATTTTTTACACATCTTTAACAAAAACAACATCTCTCATCTATCTTTTTATAGTCATTTGATAATAAAACATAAAGTAAAAGATGACAAAGGGGACATTATTTTATAAATGCACCGTAAGAAAAAGCAAAGTGACCTATATTAAAAAAACAGGAGTTATTACCTGTTTATTATTATTATATATTATTGACTATAGTGGGAAACTTATCAACTATCAAAGAAATGACATAAATTATTTATGAATTAAGTATCGGAACAGCTTCAACTTCTAATTTTATAACATTACACATTCGAGAGAAATTTTAATTGCTACTTCTGATCCTACTAGTATATCTCTATTAATCATTTCACAATTAAAATTGAATGCATTATTGTATACTATGTCCCACTTAGCCATCAAACAAACCATTTCCAGATCAGACGTGATTGTATTTGCGTAAAATATATTTGCTCGTTACAATATGTCTCATTTATTTTAGTGAAATGTTACTCTTGGAATATGGTAATACACGTATAACATTTAAAATGTTTTTTTTAAATAACAAAATAGCTTTCGAAAACCTAAATAAGTTTACTGTTGAATAAATAAGCTTATGATTTTTTAGAGAAATAATAGGAACAGTAACTTTATAAGCTTGAAATGGGTTAAGAGGAAAAGCAACTCTAAGATTCTGCTTCTGAGTTAGAATAAGATATTAAATGTAAAAATCCAGCAGACATTCTACATAACATTACCAGGGGCACGTTAAAACTGGGTGTGGTCGCAATGTCCTCCAGGTGAAATGATACCCTTGGGGGTGGCAAGCCAAATATTCGGGATCTTCTACTTGGTTCCTGCTTCAAAATCACGAATACTCCTCCTGGCTGCTTCTGTCTAACTGGTAGAGCCCAACTCAGATACAGGGAAGCATATCTGGTAGGTACAGGGAAGCATTCTGGTGCAGCATGACATTACCAATGGACAAATTTTTAACTGCTTATTAAGCCAAGGCTTTAATAGTCAAGGCATTCGAATATCTTGATACAATTCAGCGATCTCCAAACCTTTTGACTTCATGGATTAGTAAATTCATTATTTAAATCCCGCAGACCACACTAATAGGATTTTTTAAGTGTTAAATATATTTATAAAAAAATGTAGTCTAAGAACACACAAAATGCACTTATTTAACAAAATGAAACTATTAATTAAACCAAATTATGAAACCTTTATTAATAAAAAATAATAATATTAAATAAAAAATGTCAAAACAATTTAAAAGTAGTTTATGTATATCAAACTTTTAATATTTTACATGACTATTGTGAAAAATGTACCTGCTTACTTGAAATACAATCCCAATAAATATCATAAATTCCCAATAAAATTATAAATATTGTCCCAATCAATATCAAATAAAAGAAAATATGCATGTGGTTAAGATTTAAGATCATATCTGTCTTTAAAAAATATCTATTTCCTAAAAAAAAAAAGCTTTTTTTAATAACTTAACTAATATATTAAATATATTGAACTCAATAGCCCATCTTTAAAAACTTGAACAGATATACATACTCGCGGCATACAGTTGAGTGAAACATTAGAAGAGTGCAAAACGAGATGAGACAAAACATGACAGAAAGACAAAACTTGTAACAAGGCAACTAAAGCTGTACGACTTATTTACCGGGGTGTTATTCTGTGAAGTAGTGTTTGCGTGTATAACGTTTCACATATTTTTTTATTAGGAATTGAATTATATTTGAATGCGTCTTAAAACATAACGTGATGAGAAAGTATATACCATATTTTCCTAATGACAGCGAAATTTTCTCGTGGACCACCACTTTGGCAACTGCTCATATAATTGACTGCGAGGTCTAAATGAAGCACTTTTATGATACATTAAAATCTGCAAACAAAATTATTATCCCAGATTTGAGTATTAGTATACACGCATGAAAAAAAAATTTTTTTGCTGCGTTTTAAAGTCAAAATTCATAAAACTCGACTTGCCGAAAATGTATTCAATCTTGAAACAATTAATTAAAAAATAGGTATCATTCTTTTATAAGTTAAATTTAATCTAGCATGTTTAGAACACCCAGATGTCTTGCTACCAGTCGTCTCAAGACTAATACTTGTATTAAACTGTCTAGTACCAATCTAGTGACTGGTACTTGTAATAAATTGTCTAGTACTAGATCAGTACTTGTATTAAACTGCCTAGTACTATATTAGTACCTGTATTAAACTGTCTAGTATTAGATTAGTACTTGTATTAAACTCTCTAGTACTAGATTATAGTATATATATATACTTGTATTAAACTATATAATATTAGACTAATACTTGTATCAAGCTAATATAAGGCTGTCTAGGATTTGAAGACTACGCTCCTTTTTCTGGAAAGAAATTCCCTCACAGTGTGGTCGAGGACTTCAAAATAGGTATGCAGAGATCTTAACTGCTTAAGAAGACCATATATCGCACAACAAATATCTTACATTATTTCCATTCAATGCGTTTTTGTCGATTGCATATAAACAAACTTTTTTTAAATTTTTTTCTTTTAGCACATTTTTTCAATGCATTTTTTTCAATGGTTTAGTATTTTTTTTTATAAAAATTATTTCCAAAGAAATATATGTTTTTTCCAAGCACATTTTCAGCATTTTTTTCCTTATTGTGTTTTGACACAATTACATTCTTCATCTTAGCCTATAGGATATGTCACACCATGGTTTTTTTTTTTAATATTTTAACAATTGTTTTAAATGGCCTGTCAGTAATGATAACTTTTTGTTTTTGTCATTTCAGTCTTTTTCGTTCTAGATATTTTTATAATTTTAATAACTTTTCAATTATTCATCCAGATAGGTTCAGATTTCTTTTAGTATATAAATTCGTATGATTCTAGATTATCCCATCTTAAAGAAAAGAAGTATAAAGTTGTAGTTGCGCCAGCATACCTACCCTTGAGGGCTAGTCCTGAGTTGGACTCTACTAGAAAGTGGAAGCAGCCGGCTTGGATACTCCGTGATTTAGAAGCACGGACCAATTAGATAACGCCCTAATACTTAACCCACCACCCCCAAAGTTATCATTTCACTTAAACGACATTCTTCGGAAGACATATTTAACAAGCCCCTGCCGCCTTTAGCAAACACGATGGATCTTTGGTTAAGCCAAAATTTGAATTCATTACCTGTCGATAATGAGAGCCAACAACCCATTCCCCATGAGGCTGCATTAGCCGCATCTAGAAGAAATAGCTCTCTTTGAATTAGTAGACATAAAATAACATCTACCTTGAATCAATGGGGAATAGGTGTTATACAATGTGGAATGGGTGTTACCTTGAATGCAATGGCAATGGGTGTTACCTTGAAGCGATGAGGAATGGGTGTTATGCGTCTGCTCTCCACCACGACCAACTAAACTAGAGTGTTTAGTTGGCTATGGAAATGGGTGTTATGCGTCTGTTCTCCGCCACGACCAACTAAACTAGAGTGTTTAGTTGGCTATGGAAATGGGTGTTATCTTGAAGTAATGGGTGTTATGCGTCTGCTCTCCACCACGACCAACTAGACTAGAGTGTTTAGTTGGCTATGGAAATGGGTGTTACCTTAAAAGCAATGAGGAATGGTCGTTATCTTGAAGCCATGGGTGTTATGCGTCTGATTTCAGTCACGACCAATTAGACTAGAGTGCTTAGTTGGCTATGCCTCAGCATGCATGTCTGTTGGGAAGGGATGATTGTAAATTATCGTATGCTTTAGATATGGAAATATTTTAAACCCCTACCAGAACACCAATAAAGAATGGCTGCACTCAAATTATTAGTAACCAATTTTACTTTATACACTGCGCAACTGTCGAACAAACAATGATCAAGTATAATTTTGCAAATTGCTTAAGGAAGTGGAACTGCTATTTTCTCAAAAAAAAATTGTATTCTTTATATTTTATGCTATGTCAGAATCTTAATCATTTACTATTTTTTTTTATAATACTATTGAAATTTTCATAACTGGCTTAGTTTATTATATGCGATGACTATACTGATAGCTTTGCTCCATATATATGACTATGTTTATTTAGTCTTTTGAGCTTATAAAAGGAAATATGCTATCTGATTTTGAATACTAAAATTCCAATAGAATGTAGCGTTAAATGAAGAGAAAAAAATAAATATTATAAAAATATGTATAGTAAGGCATGTTCATTATTTTAATATATTTTTATAAGTTCTATTTTTTATTTACAAATGTTTTCTTTAGATTTCTAGCAAATGCAAATACAATAAAAAAACTACTATTAATTATAATTTTTATTTGCCCACTAGATAATAGTATGCTGATTTTTTATTTTTATTTATTTATTTTTGAGCACTCTGGAAGGGATTTTTTTTAAATTAATGCATCTCCTAATGAATAACTTTTGTTCATTAGGAATGCCTATATTTATTAGCAACATCTTTTTAGTTGTTTTTTTCTTTTTTAGAGTAAACAGAAGTAGGAAAATAAAAGCAACCCTTACTTCATTTTTTTCCAATTCGGTCTTATTTCTGATATAATTAGCAACGTACCCCAAATTAGTTTTTTTTAAGTAATGAAACTTTATAGCCGTATCCATAGTCATGAATTAATTTGTTCTCCTTATTTTTCGTTATCGCTAGGTATCCTTATATTATTTTTAGACTGACTAAAATATGGACTCAATAAGTGGAAAGAGTAAAATTCCTAAACAAATTAAATCACAGATTAAGCCACAGATTAAATCACAGAAAAAAAGAAACTGTATAGATTGAATTTTAAACACAAAATTGTATCAATAGAAAAAATGATGAAATTTATAGACTTTAAGAATGAGAATTAGAAATTAATTTTGGATTTAACACTGTTAATTGATAATTTTATTTTGTCTTACATTAATTTAAATTTTTCATATTATTACTTGAAAAATTAACTGATGATTTCTTTTGATAAAAAATAAATTTATTAAATGAAATATATATAACTTTCAAAAATTCTATGTATGCAAATTTTTCTTCAAATAGAAATGTTAAAATCAATTCAAACCGTATAACTCAAGTCTGAGGAATTTTTATAATTCTATTTATGAATCTATATTTCATTAGGATGATGCAGTGTGCTATTGAAGATAGTCTTCCACACACCTTAAAACACATATAGAGCTCGTGTTTAATAATTTTGGGTTATGGTTGAGACTTGGACTACCATAGTATTTTTCCAAAATTTTCACACAATATTAAAGGAGTTGATATGATCAATGAATATAAGTAAATTTTACAGGAAGAGAGAAAAACTTAAATTGAAAGTTGATTATAATTAAAATAATTCTATTCAGAATCCCGTAGAACTTATTCCGCTCATCTGATTTTGATGAAACTGGTGCAAATTTATATGGACCATATGGAAACGATTTCTGCAATAAAATATTTTGGATCACGAGAAGTCAAACTCCAAAAATTCATTGGGGAAGTTAGTCACATCTATAATAATCAGAGTCAGAAAAACATATTGCGTGTCTTTATCATCGTTCATTATGCCCACGCAAAAGAAAGATCTAGCTTTACAAGTAAAAATATTTTATGAGAATGGTTAGCAATATCTTGGCTGCATATAAGTATATCGTAGAATGGTTAGCAATATCTTGGCTGCATATAAGTATATCGTCGCTTAAAGGGAACGAAAAAAGAGATTGTGTCTAAGGCAGTCCGCAAATTCGGTAGACAATCCGATTAAGACGTCGTCTTATAGTAGACAAATGCGGTCTCGTCGATGTCTTAGTGTGACGTAGGTAAAACGTTGACGTGATGGAATTCTTAAACCAATGATAGCGCTGTCTCGTGGAATGTTGCCAGATATTTTGAACCTGCTTGAAATCTATAATCGTCTCGCGCTCCACCCCTTTTCTGACGTAATTAAGACATCAATGACGTCATTTGGTCTGATGCGATTCTCGCGAGACAAGTCTCATGCGATCACCTACGAATTTGCGGACTGCTTAACATTTGTTTGAAAAGGATGATGAAACTTAAAAGATTGTATAGTTGGGTGTACTTCCAAGTGGAGGGCGCGAAAGCAGTTGCGAATGAAATTGTCGAAGAAATTGCTGTTGTCATGATCATAAGAGCCCTCAGTTTCTGCTATCTGTCAGCAAGTGCTGTTATCACTCTAACGTTACTTACAAACTGTACATTTCTCCACTTATAGTTTGTAAATAATGCTTGGGATATCAATGATCATTTATTGCATTGAAATTATAATCCTTGTATATCTCACTAAACATGATGAAAATTTTACTTGATATGGATTATTATTTCTATATGTTGCATCTTTAATGGCTAAGGCAGGTCGCAAACTCGGTAGACAATCCGATTGAGACGCCGTCTTATAGTAGACAAATGTGATCTCCTCGATGTCTTAGTGTGACGTACTAAAACGTTGTATCTGACGTCATGGAATTTTAAACCAATGAGAGCGCTGTCTCGCGGAAAGTTGCCAGATATTTCGAACCTGTTCGAAATCTAGAAAAGTCTCGCACTCCATCCCTTTTCTGACGTAACTAAGACATCAATGACGTCATTTGGTCTGATGCGATTCTCGCGAGACGCTCTGAGCATCTCGCGAGACAAGTCTCAAGCGATCATCTACGAATTTGCGGACTGCCTAACAATAAAAGATATGAAGATCTTATAAATTAGGAGGTGGGAAATATTGAATTCAGTCAAGATCGTATTTTCTAGTTTAAAATTAATAAGTGAATAGCTAAAAATTATTATTGGTAAAAAAAATTGTTAAATATTCACAAAAAAAATGGTTAGCATTTTTAAGTTATATTGACGGAGACTAAAAATGATGAGGAAATACAAATGAGAAGAATAGAATTAAGAAATGATAATCGGAATAAAGTAGAATCCAAATAAAATTCCGTATTCAAGAGAATGATGATTTGTAAGAATTATATATAAGGTTTAATATTCTAAATGGAATATAAGCAATTTTGCCTTAAAAACACGAAATTTTGAAGTCACATAAACTATTAACGATCAGAAAATTACATAATTAAAGAATATAATTGGAAAGTCAATAATATATAAATTATCGATATAATATCAATATAAGATTTATACATAGCTTGGAATGATACTGTAATTTAATACACACACACCAATTTAATAAATATTAATGAAATATCCCAAAATCATGAAAAGAGTTGAAATATAATTTACTATCATCAAAATAATTAACCATAAGAAGTTACAGTAAAGACTAAAAAAATTCCTTTTCAGAAGATGGATAAATATATATAATATATACGCATACACTCACGATACATATATCGTGGTGATGTATTCTATATATATACATATATCGAATACATTACTTTGAAAGCCATGAAACGAATACGCATCCGGAAATACATTGCTGGTAGAGACTGGGGAGCGGATGCAACTACTATTAGAACTACCTACTGAGCACACTCATTAGGACCATTTTAGAATACGGCTTCCCAATCTGCTGTTGTGCTTCTAATTCCAATCTGAAAAAAATTAGAAAAAGTCCAATTAAGTGGTGCATGCATCATTACTGGCTTGAAACGCAGATGTCCATCAGAAATAGTACTTTTCGAAGTAGCAGACTTACAACCTCTCCATATCAGAAGACAATCCTGTCTGGTCAAATATAGCAATAAACTCAACAGTTAGAGCTAAGGCAACCTCACGTCAAGTTATCTAAATAGCTGGACTCCGTTCCAAAGATTAAAGAAGCACAGTCCCTTCAGTGTGGTTAACTCACTGCACAATCGAGAACAATGTCGAACTACATGCCCTTCACTGCGGTCTGAACCCTGCTGAGGCTCTTTCCAATGTTCACTTCAATTACGAACTTTCGACGAACCCTGCTGAGGCTCTTCCCAATGTTCACTTCAATTACGAACTTTCGACGGCAGTAACTATTAATAT